>BPTQ01000009.1:136391506-136599151 GCA_019973895.1 Chrysanthemum seticuspe
CTTCTCCAAGTGATGAGCCTTTGACAATGTCTACTATGCTGTTGTCATCTTTTTGGAGAATCAGGATTTTGACTGTTCCCATTTTGAGGTCATTTTCTCGTCCTTCTTCTTCTCTCAAGTCTACTTCTTGGTTTCCTACTACTATTTCTGATGTCTTTTTGTGACTTCTTAGAGTCCGATGTTGTACAACGATTCCTTAAAATAGAAGTTGTCACAGTCTAGTGATCAAAATGTTATGTTCGAATTATCTTTCTCTATTTCCGCTAACTTGTTATTTGGTTTGTGTGTGTGTGCTATACGAATAACAATCTTTGTTTCTAGAACTGGAACTATCTAGAATTCGAGAGCCTCTAGCAATCACAACGGATACATTAGTGTTCGTTTGATTATCTTCTAGAGATGTTGAATCATAACATCGCCTTTTATTTATGTTCAATATTATTGATTCTTGTGAAAACTAGGAGATACCTAGAAACTAATATCTTTGAGATACAAAGCCTATCTTATGTTCTAAACTCTTTGAACTCTTTTCGAATAGATAATGTTTGATTATACCAAAGAATATATCCGTTCTTTGGGATTACTCGCAACTGTTAAATGCGATGATGATGATTTGATCTGATTCGTACGTTGATCTGTTCGTACGTTGATTAGTATAACAAAACAATTAGTAGCACAAATAAGACTCATTCGAGATGTATTATGCCGCGGTTGGATATGTATGCCGCGACTGAAAATGAGATTTGACTCGAATAGAGAGGATGCACCAAGGGTGAAAGTCGTCGTTGTGTGACAGACGAAATAGTGAAGACGACTTCATATTGAAGCCGTCGTAGTCAAGAAGAAGCCGTCTTAGAGAAGTTGACTTCGAAGCCGTCTTAGTCATCAAACACGAAGCCGTCTTAGTCATCTAATGGAATTAAGGGTTGTTAGGAGGGGATTTGACCTTAAACTGATCCAATTCAAGGTCAAAGGAACTATCTAGCGATTACGACAACTCCTAACATTGTAAAAGGAACTCCTAACATGGTATTACAACACACTCGTCACTCACCTGTTCTAGAACTCCTAGTCGTTGACTTGACACTTTGTGGTCTAGAAACGTCGTTGTATACTATAGCACATGTAGTTTTGTATATTCAAGTTATGATAAGAGTAGTGAAGGTCCACACAATTGAGGACACTCTCCACTTAGTAGCTTTAATTACCCAAACTTATTCTATCCGAAACATAGAGTTTCTATAATCAAAGATCCATAGAGGATCAAAAGTGTTCTTAGTTATTATAACTTGTATTTATTTTCCGCTACAATACTAAGTTGTAGAGATCTTCTATTAGTTTGCTTGTGATTACATAGGCAACACTAACGATCTCCGAGAGCTTAAGATCTATCAAGGTCAAGATCTTTGTTTCTAACAATAAGCATATCGTGTGTGTGTGTTTGGTTTATTGTTCAATCGCCTTTATCTCTTTCTATTAAGCTTGTATTGTAAAACTAGTGATCTGACACTGTTGAAGATAAAATTCCTTAGCAACATGTTGTAGCCTGAGATTCTTCAGTGTTTTTCTGTAGTCTTTATCATCATCCTTTGGTTCTTCATCTGAACTCTCTTCTTCTTCCTGCTCTTTTACTGGAGTTTTACCCTTGTCAGTTTTAGGACTAAGAGGTTTTTCTACTGTTGTCGTATCATCTGTAACAGTTTCCGAGTAGTGAACCTCTTCATCCGTGTCAGTATCCTCGGAGTCCTCGTCCTCTAATTTTGGTGCCGGTAGAGGATTAGGAATAGCCATCTTAGATGGAACTTTCCTTTTGAGGGTATGAGTTCTCTTTGGATACTTGCGGGTACTCCCAGTGCTTACTGCACTTCCAGCACTGCCCGATCTCCTGGTCTTCTTGACTGTTATAGCGGAAGACATTTCATCAATGAAGCCAACTTTGCTTGATGCTACTGCTTTTTGATATCGTGAGTATGATTGAAGTTGCTTGATATCATCAGTGAGATGGCAGTCAGGCAAAACTGCACCTTGTTTCTTTGTGGTTGAGTCTTTTTATTTGACAACATTTAGAGTAGGCTCAAACAACGCGAAGTGATGGTTGAGGTCATCAAGTCTCAAGGGAATGTCCAGATTATTCCCGAGTATCCTTTGGATCAATAGCTTAGTATATCTTATGTAGGGGACCTTGGTGCCAGGCTTCTTGAGGTAAGACATCATGTCATCCCTAATCAGACTTGCGAAGTCAATATGCATCTTGTTGACCATGCCCCAGAATATCTGTAGTTCCATGAGCTTAGGATGCTCATAACTGCTATCTCTGCCAGATACAGACTTGGCGATCATGATGTATAAAGTTCTCCACGGCTGGGGGATGTTCTTTAGATCAACAGAAGAATGTTTAGTAATGATCCCAGCAGCTTCATCATAGCCAATATCGACCATGAATTGGAGAGTAGCCTCTTTCGAAGGAGTAGCAACATAATCAGCAGGTTGGATGATAGGGAGAAGGAGAATTGCCCTTAAATCCGCAACAGTGATGGTGACTTGTTTGTTGTTGAGTGTCACCATAACAGCATCTTAACCATCAGCCTTCTTCATAGTGTGCCATAACTGATGGATATAGATTTCCGGTACTGTTGCAGAATTTGTGAGCATGTTGTGGTAGGGATGAGTCTTCAGAATATCCACATCAATATGAGATGAAGACTCAGAGCACGTGAAGTTATCAAAGTCCACTTTGAGGATATTCTTTCCAATCTTCATCTTGTAACTGGTAGGGAAAATATCTTCCATTGTGAGTACGTTTGGTGCGTTAACATTTTCCATTGTGACGTCCATATTGTGATCTGAAAGATATTGAGCCAAAAGAACCAACATATCGAAAGACATTACGTTAGTCAAAAGTTGATTTTATTGTCCAATTATTGAATATGTTATGTTAATGAATGTTACGAGTCCAACGTCACTTGTTTGTCCAATAGTCCAAAGTAGTCGTGATAAGTTTTGTGAGTTTATTAATTTTGAATTTTAAAGTCCAAATTTTCACTCATTCACACAACATATTAACCATTATAGCTTATTAGTGACATTTTCATTTTGTGATGTTATGAGTTATTTATTTACAAGTTTGTACGCGTAAAAATTCATAATTATGGTTAAAGTAAGGCTTAAGCGTAAAGTTACAAGCTTATGCGTAAACAGTTGTGTCCATACGCGTAGTCATAAGCTTATGCATAGGAACTCTTCTTACGCGTAAGAAATATTACGCGTAGGAAAATAGCTCTTGGCATAAGGCTTACGCGTAAGCGTATGTGAGAGCTTATGCATAAGGTTTACTCGTAAGAGTGAACCTTATGCGTAAGACTCAAGTTTATGCATATCCTTCACAGGATACGCGTCGTCCCCATGTACAACCTTACACGTAAGAGTTACGCGTAAGATTTCTCTTACGTGTAACCTTCTACGCGTAAGATGATCCTTATGCGTAGAGATCCAATTTAACCTTGATTCTGATTTTGCACGCGTAATAACCTGAAATAAATTCATCATAACATATCCATTAACACATTATTCAACCTCTATCAATTTCATATGGTATCACACATTGAGAATGGTTACGCGTAGATTACACTTATGCGTAAACTAAAACCCTAAAGTTTCAATTCTTATTAATAAGAAATCTAGCCATAGGATTTGCACAAAATTCATTCTGTAAAGTCTTAGAATCCTATTGAGTTGTTTACAACAAGTTTAAACATCAAAAGCCTCAAGAATCAAGAATACCCATTTTTAACGAGACATAAACCTTAAAGTTTAATTATGCAAAATCCATGTTTCTGGGTAAGATTCATGGTTGGATTTGGTTAATTAAACATGTTACAAACATCATTCAAGCAATTAATTATCCAGAAACACTCACACAAGAAAACCCCTAAATCCACGCATAAACCCTAATTATGAATAAGTGATTAAAAACAGTTTATGGGTAAGTTTTTATGATGAAAATGGTTTAAAGACTTGATATGAACATTGAAAACACAACCCATTTCATCTCAAACACTCTATGGTGATTTCATGTTCATATGCTTATGCGTAGAACACAAAATCAACCCTAGTTTAAAATCCAACCGTTAGATTTGAATACCATTAAAAACCTTTGTTTAGAATCACTCAACGAAGTTTAATACACTTACAAATTCGAAGGTTTTCACACGGATTAGAAGGTTTGATTTTAGGCGTAGGATGATGGTGGTTGTGGTATTTAATGCTAGAAATAAATGATAAGTGTTTTTAGGTGGAAGAGTTTTGTATAAATTAAATTTAAGCTTTTGACAACTTTGGCCCATCCACCTTAACCATTTTCATCCAAAGCCCACAACTTCCATTATGGTTAAGTACAAAGTGTAAGTTTGGAAAGAAATTTGACGACACTCCCCCTCAAATTTTAAAACAAAGAAATTTTACAAATTTGGGTTCGAGGAGTGTCAAGAAATAAGAAACGAATTCACCATTGACAAAGATACAACCGGTTCTGGGTAACATGCAAGTACAAGGTTTTATGAAACATAATATATTTACTTTCTCCCCCTCAACACTTAACCGTGAAAATATTGAAATTTTTGAAGATGTGAATTGTTGACGGAAGATTTATACTTGCCATGTTAAAAGAAATTGAGATAGAAGTATATTTTTGTATTTTATAGGTTTTGTATTTTTGTAGTTTGTTTTTGAAAAAATATTTACAAAAAAGGTTTTGGTGTTTGACTGGTTTTAAGATTGTTTTAAAAGTTCGTCCAGTTCCTCTGGAGTCAAACACCTAATACCAATCTGGTGGACCAAGTCAGTAAACCTAGCAGGAGCTAAGGCTTTGGTGAGAAGATCTGCCAGTTGGTATTTAGTACCCACAAAATATAATTCAACGGTACCCTTTTCCACATGCTCCTTGATGAAATGATATTGAAGATCGATGTGCTTAGACTTTGAATGTTGTACGGAGTTGCACGAGATCGCAATAGCACTTCAATTGTCGCAATACATCGGGATTCTGTCAAATACGTAACCATAGTCTTTGATTTGTGTTCTCATCCAAATGACTTGAGCACAACATGCCGACATGGCTACATATTCTGCTTCGGTTGAGGACAGTGATGTACAATCCTGCTTCTTCGATTTCCATGACACCAGTTTATCACCAAGAAATTGTAGAGCTCCTGAAGTACTTTTCCGAGAATCTAAGCAACCTGCGTGATCAGCGTCTGAAAAAGCTATTAGTTCAAAACCAGAATCCTTCGGATACCAGATTCCCAAATTAATGGTTCCCTTGATGTATTAGAGGAATATTTTAGCCTCAGAGAGGTGAGTTTCAGTTGGTCGCGCCTGATAACGGGAGCAAAGATGAACAGCAAATAATATATCAGGTCTACTGGCTATTAGATACATGAGAGACCCAATAATACTTCGGTTGTAAAACCCTAAAAATTGTAAACGTGTTAAATGACTATTTTGCCCCTCAAGCTTAATAATTGTGAATTACGTAATATGCGGCAAGCTCGTTAACTAAGTTTAACACTAACTTATAAATAACAAGTTAAAAGACACTTAAAACCAAAAAAAAATAATAACCATCAATATTGTAATTAAGAATATTGGTTTGGTCAAGAATTCTTCCCCATTATTCGGCCACCCATTAACAGCCCATAATCCCTTTTTAAACGTCAAAATATACTTTCCCCATTTACTCCCATGTACCTCCTTAATTCTCTCATTGATAACTTCCTTATCACTTCAAAATTCAAAGAAAAACCTAACACTCCTACACCAAAAATGACGGCAAGGAAGTCAATCCCCCATTCCATTCGATTTTTCAAAGCAGCAAAAAGGAATCCGCAAAGTGCTTTCGAGAGTGCTGTGAACGTGGTGTTTATCGTGGGCCGTACTAGGACAAAGGTGCAAGGTCGTGGTGATGTTTGTGGTTGCTCCTGGTCGTAAATTTGGTGGCCTAGGTGTGGGCTCATTCCTTGGTTTCTTGTTTCGTCTCTCGTCACGCTACGAGGGTAATGTGTCTCGATCTTGACTCAATCTCTTCGTGCTGTATTCCTTTGAATTATGTCGTGTGATATGGGTCTTTTTCTAGGCCATGCACACGTGAACCATCACATGAAATAAAGAATAATGGCCCATGCATTCAACCTTTATGCATGTGTTTTGTTTCCTGTTGTTCGACCATCCCTGGATTTTGATTGGTAGTAAACCCATGTTGTATCTACTAACAAGTATAAAACAAGGAATCAAGCCTAGGTAATATACATATATGATGCGTATGAAATTTTTGCGAGAACTAGGGTCATTTGTAAATGTCATCACATAAAAATCATGAACATAGTCATGTAAATAACGTATGGAATAAGCATGTAAATCGACCCTTACGAAACCCTTGTGTTTGGAATCTGTTTCGACTCTTGTCTTCACAACATATGCACGTCTTATTCATTTGTACGTCGAATGGTATGGCTGCTTATGAGTTTTGAGTTTTGGTGACTTAAATGTCTAATAGTAAGTCAATATTGAAGGTAGTCCATTTGTGTATATGGGCTTGGTGTGTATGGCTGCGTTTAAATGCCTGCATGTTCATATACGTTTTATTTTGGCCACCTACAACATTTAAATGATCTCTAATTTATAGGTATAAAGGTGTGAATAAGAGGTTTTAAAAAGAAAGAACTTGTTATACAAAACTTAATCTAACGAGCTGGAATATATGGGGAGAAGTATGCATGATTTGCTTGTGTCTTATTGGATGTGTCAATATGAGTCTAAACATGTATATGACCTAACATTAAGTTATATGTTATATAAAGTATCTACACTTTAAACCTTGAATTTTGGTAAGTGTCGCATGCAAACCTTAAGTTTTTATGATTTGCCATATAAAGCTCTAAAATAAGATACTTGTCATATTAAACCTCTAAGTTTACCATTTATCATTTGTAACTTAAAGTTTGGCTAATTAATGATTATTACCCTAAAGTATTTTACTTCCGTCCATTACTAAAAATGAGGATACGCTTATAACTCTAAAAATATTAGTACAATTAACCCGTTATGACTTAAATGAACTAATAAGTATTATACGAATCGTAATCCGTGTAGATGTGTTAGAGGCGACGTGACGTTGTGTCTTCATGTTCACTCATTCATTGCTTTCTTTTCATTGGCGTTAAGGTACAGATATTCTATCCCTTTTCAGTAGGGATTTCTCATGACCTTCTGATCCTTTGACTTTGTTCGCTTACGATATTTCATTGCTATGATTTCCTTTGCTATTGACCCTCTGATATTGAACCATTGCTATTGATCCCTCTTTTATTGGACCTCTGTTACTGAACCTCTGTTATTGAACCTTTGTTATTGAACCTTTGATATTGGACTTTGATATTGACTGTTACTATGAACCTTTGAATTGTGATCTACTGATATTGAACCTTTGATTATGATGACTGACATATTGCTACACTGTGGACCTTTGTTTGACCCTTCAGATTGATACCCGAGCCAAATATTGTTTCCCTAGCCATGAAGGTAACATGGTCGTGTCATTGATGCACCAATGGCATGACTATAGTGTGGTTGAGTGATGTTCCACACCGTCCCTTTCTGTTATCTGATTATGCGCGCTTTGGATATTGTATGGCCACTATTTGTCTGCAGGGGCGTATGGATGCATCCTAGATTTGTTCTGTTATCTGATATGTTATGATATGTCTGGTGAATGACGTCGTGTGCAATACGCGTCTTCACAGTCTGGGAGCTAGCTACTCCATTGGTTACTGAGGTCTCCCCTCCTATTGATCTGGTATTCCGAGGTCACCCCTCCGAATGCAATGGTTACTATGATATGATATGGTTTGTTTGGTTTGGGCTCGTGGTAGATTTATGACAACCCTTACACTGTTGATATACCTATGTTGAACCTTCTGTATTCCCCAACGCACCATATTCTGTATTAATTGTCCATTACTCTGTACCCTTATGTGACTCATTCTACCACCATTCCATTTACGTACCGGGTTATTATATGATTATTGAATTTGATTATGCTGTTTCATGTTCTATGTGATTACTGTTTATCCTGTTACGATATGATTTATAGGCGATTATATGATTCAACTGTTGTCATCTGAATATATGTTATCTTCCTGTTATGTGAACCTTGATTGGTCTGGTGATCATGTTTGAGTGTAATCAGTTGATTTATCTGTTTATTATGGATACCTCCATTTAAATTATGTTCATGGGCTATGATTATCCGTTGGTGTTCTTACTGCTAATTGTCGACCTGCCATGCTTATGTCTCTTATGATACTGTTATGTTATTAACTGTGGGTTATTTATCTTGTGTGATTGCCATGCTCATTTCTTATTTAAGTGCTTCCGCTTGCTTTTAGTTTCCGTTTGGCTTATTTATGTTCTGATTTCCTGAATGATTGTATGACATATATGTTGTGTGGATGCTACGCCTGCTATACTTGCTTATGTTTCAGTCTTGCATTCCTGGTTTGTATGTGCTTGTTTACATGTCATCGATGCTTTGTTTTGCTTCGTTCTCCTTGTTATCTGTTCGTTTTGGATATCTGTAAAATTGTGTTCTGCAGGATCCTCATTGACTCATTATTCTCATTTCGCTGCTACTGTGTTATCCGTTTCCTTTGTTTCATTTTGCATTTCATATTTTATTTAGCTTTCGTTTGTTATATCTGTTCACTGAGCTTTTTAAGCTCAGCCGCATTTCTTTTCCTGCGGCAGGTGTTAGGTTTGAAGATGGGCTTTGATGGGCTGAGAGTCGGATTATCTGAGTGGACCAACCCTAGTTACCTTATTATTTGGATTTATTTTGTCGGGCTATTGTTTGGAGATCTCATTTTAAATTTAAACATTTTAGATTATGTAATTTTCCTTGTAAGTCATTGTTTAAATGACTTGATACCTTATTCTTAAGACTTCCACTTTTAATTGTATGTTCTGATATGATACCAGAATGTGACACTTATACCCTTGTCGGGTTGGGGTGTTACAATTATGGTATCAGAGCGCCAGGTTTCGTCTTGTTGACCTTAGGACTGACCTATGAGGATTGGGTAGACATTAGGCTTCCGTCTGTTCTGATCTCATTCGATTCCTTTTGATTGTTGTTCAGATTTGACTTCGATATTCTTTTGTCTTCACTGATTTGACCTTCTTCTTTCGCATTTGATTTTTGTTTGCTGTATCTTCGCACATCCGTTGTCGATCGTTATATGGAGACTACTCGTAGAGCCGAAGATGATGGTGCCGACCCTGCATTGCTGGAAATTTCTGGAGAGGTTCGTGAAACAGAAGCTGCACCCGACTGCCATGCTGCTGGAGACATCAGGATGCTGCTAGAGGGAGCTGGACGGATCAACCAAAGGCGCAAAGACGGAGACAAGATTCAACTGGTGGCTGAGGAGATTCATCTACTTAACATGATTGGGCACGACCTGTGTTACTCCGATTTGTTTGTCATGCATTTGTGGTGGTTTGATATTTTGCTATGTGATTTTGATCGGCATTGCTCTTCTTTGATTTGTTCAGAACTCGGTTTGAATCGTGAAGCGTTATCATTTAGCATTTTGGTAATATCTCAGCTTTTCTTTTGGATCGTCAGTAATGAGTCACGAGGAACCGTTTTGTGCAAGTTGGTGGTCTTCTTTCGTTGTAATATGGTAAGTTGTTTAATATAGTTATGTTGTATGTGTGTGAGTCTGGTATGCTTTGGTATGTTACTTGATATCTGTATGTGATATGTTTTGTGTGATTTTGGTTATGTGGTTTGCCATGACCCGGGACAGAATATGATGACAATAAGAACTTATTATGTGATGCAAGTATTATGACGCCTGATCAACGTGATAATACCGAGATCATATAATTTGACCTTATTGAAACCATACGACATCTTGGGAAATGCCGGGGTTTGGTACGTGAATGGACTAGGGCTTATATCTGTTATTTGTCAATCCTCATATTCGTTTGGAATTCTGTACCTTTTCGTGAGATTCTCATCGACATCTGTTATGTATAAGTTTTGTACGCTTTGGAACCGAAATAATTATGATCTGTGCGAACCTATGGATTGCTACGTGTTCCTTAATCTCATACGGCTCTGTGTACCCCTGCGACATCAATTTTCGAGGACGAAATTTTTTTTTAGAGGGGAAGAGTTGTAAAACCCTAAAAATTATAAACGTGTTAAATGACTATTTTGCCCCTCAAGCTTAATAATTGTGAATTACGTAATATGCGGCAAGCTCGTTAACTAAGTTTAACACTAACTTATAAATAACAAGTTAAAAGACACTTAAAACCAAAAAAAAAATAATAACCATCAATATTGTAATTAAGAATATTGGTTTGGTCAAGAATTCTTCCCCATTATTCGGCCACCCATTAACAGCCCATAATCCCTTTTTAAACGTTAAAATATACTTTCCCCATTTACTCCCATGTTCCTCCTTAATTCTCTCATTGATAACTTCCTTATCACTTCAAAATTCAAAGAAAAACCTAACACTCCTACACCAAAAGTGACGGCAAGGAAGTCAATCCCCCATTCCATTCGATTTTTCAAAGCAGCAAAAAGGAATCCGCAAAGTGCTTTCGAGAGTGCTGTGAACGTGGTGTTTATCGTGGGCCGTACTAGGACAAAGGTGCAAGGTCGTGGTGATGTTTGTGGTTGCTCCTGGTCGTAACTTTGGTGGCCTAGGTGTGGGCTCATTCCTTGGTTTCTTGTTTCGTCTCTCGTCACGCTACGAGGGTAATGTGTCTCGATCTTGACTCAATCTCTTCGTGCTGTATTCCTTTGAATTATGTCGTGTGATATGGGTCTTTTTCTAGGCCATGCACACGTGAACCATCACATGAAATAAAGAATAATGGCCCATGCATTCAACCTTTATGCATGTGTTTTGTTTCCTGTTGTTCGACCATCCCTGGATTTTGATTGGTAGTAAACCCATGTTGTATCTACTAACAAGTATAAAACAAGGAATCAAGCCTAGGTAATATACATATATGATGCGTATGAAATTTTTGCGAGAACTAGGGTCATTTGTAAATGTCATCACATAAAAATCATGAACATAGTCATGTAAATAACGTATGGAATAAGCATGTAAATCGACCCTTACGAAACCCTTGTGTTTGGAATCTGTTTCGACTCTTGTCTTCACAACATATGCACGTCTTATTCATTTGTACGTCGAATGGTATGGCTGCTTATGAGTTTTGAGTTTTGGTGACTTAAATGTCTAATAGTAAGTCAATATTGAAGGTAGTCAATTTGTGTATATGGGCTTGGTGTGTATGGCTGCGTTTAAATGCATGCATGTGCATATACGTTTTATTTTGGCCACCTACAACATTTAAATGATCTCTAATTTATAGGTATAAAGGTGTGAATAAGAGGTTTTAAAAAGAAAGAACTTGTTATACAAAACTTAATCTAACGAGCTGGAATATATGGGGAGAAGTATGCATGATTTGCTTGTGTCTTATTGGATGTGTCAATATGAGTCTAAACATGTATATGACCTAACATTAAGTTATATGTTATATAAAGTATCTACACTTTAAACCTTGAATTTTGGTAATTGTCGCATGCAAACCTTAAGTTTTTATGATTTGCCATATAAAGCTCTAAAATAAGATACTTGTCATATTAAACCTCTAAGTTTACCATTTATCATTTGTAACCCTAAGTTTGGCTAATTAATGATTATTACCCTAAAGTATTTTAATTCCGTCCATTACTAAAAATGAGGATACGCTTATAACTCTAAAAATATTAGTACGATTATCCCGTTATGACTTAAATGAACTAATAAGTATTATACGAATCGTAATCCGTGTAGATGTGTTGGAGGCGACGTGACGTTGTGTCTTCATGTTCACTTATTCATTGCTTTCTTTTCATTGGCGTTAAGGTACAGATATTCTATCCCTTTTCAGTAGGGATTTCTCATGACCTTCTGATCCTTTGACTTTGTTCGCTTACGATATTTCATTGCTATGATTTCCTTTGCTATTGACCCTCTGATATTGAACCATTGCTATTGACCCCTCTGTTATTGGACCTCTGTTACTGAACCTCTGTTATTGAACCTCTGTTATTGAACCTTTGATATTGGACTTTGATATTGACTGTTACTATGAACCTTTGAATTGTGATCTACTGATATTGAAGCATTGATTATGATGACTGACATATTGTTACACTGTGGACCTTTGTTTGACCCTTCATATTGATACCCGAGCCAAATATTGTTTCCCTAGCCATGAAGGTAACATGGCCGTGTCATTGATGCACCAATGGCATGACTCTAGTGTGGTTGAGTGATGTTCCACACCGTCCCTTTTTGTTATCTGATTATGCGCGCTTTGGATATTGTATGGCCACTATTTGTCTGCAGGGGCGTATGGATGCATCCTAGATTTGTTCTGTTATCTGATATGTTATGATCTGTCTGGTGAATGACGTCGTGTGCAATACGCGTCTTCACAGTCTGGGAGCTAGCTACTCCATTGGTTACTGAGGTCTCCCCTCCTATTGATCTGGTATTCCGAGGTCACCCCTCCGAATGCAATGGTTACTATGATATGATATGGTTTGTTTGGTTTGGGCTCATGGTAGATTTCTGACAACCCTTACACTGTTGATATACCTATGTTGAACCTTCTGTATTCCCCAACGCACCATATTCTGTATTAATTGTCCATTACTCTGTACCCTTATGTGACTCATTCTACCACCATTCCATTCACGTACCGGGTTAATATATGATTATTGAATTTGATTATGCTGTTTCATGTTCTATGTGATTACTGTTTATCCTGTTACGATATGATTTATAGGCGATTATATGATTCAACTGTTGTCATCTGAATATATGTTATCTTCCTGTTATGTGAACCTTGATTGGTCTGGTGATCATGTTTGAGTGTAATCAGTTGATTTATCTGTTTATTATGGATACCTCCATTTAAATTATGTTCATGGGCTATGATTATCCGTTGGTGTTCTTACTGCTAATTGTCGACCTGCCATGCTTATGTCTCTTATGATACTGTTATGTTATTAACTGTGGGTTATTTGTCTTGTGTGATTGCCATGCTCATTTCTTATTTAAGTGCTTCCGCTTGCTTTTAGTTTCCGTTCGGCTTATTTATGTTCTGATTTCCTGAATGATTGTATGACATATATGTTGTGTGGATGCTACGCCTGCTATACTTGCTTATGTTTCAGTCTTGCATTCCTGGTTTGTATGTGCTTGTTTACATGTCATCGATGCTTTGTTTTGCTTCGTTCTCCTTGTTATCTGTTCGTTTTGGATATCTGTAAAATTGTGTTCTGCAGGATCCTCATTGACTCATTATTCTTATTTCGCTGCTACTGTGTTATCCGTTTCCTTTGTTTCATTTTGCATTTCAGATTTTATTTAGCTTTCGTTTGTTATATCTGTTCACTGAGCTTTTTAAGCTCAGCCGCATTTCTTTTCCTGCGGCAGGTGTTAGGTTTGAAGATGGGCTTTGATGGGCTGAGTGTCGGATTATCTGAGTGGACCAACCCTAGTTACCTTATTATTTGGATTTATTTTGTCGGGCTATTGTTTGGAGATCTCATTTTAAATTTAAACATTTTGGATTATGTAATTTTCCTTGTAAGTCATTGTTTAAATGACTTGATACCTTATTCTTAAAACTTCCACTTTTAATTGTATGTTCTGATATGACACCAGAATGTGACACTTCTACCCTTGTCGGGTTGGGTTACATCGGTACTTGGTAGGGTCAATCAATTTCCCATGCAAATCAGTGTCTAGTTTCTTGGTATGTGCCATAGGAGTGGCATAGGTATCATAGTTTTGCATTCCATGTTTGTTTAAAATTTGAAGAGCATATTTAGACTGACTCAAGAAAATACCATGAGGTGATTGATGAACTTGCTGTCCTAGAAAGAACGTAAGTTCACCCATCGTGGACATTTCAAAATGTTTTTTCATAAGTTTTGAAAAAGCGCTTGAGTACTTTAGATGTGTTGACCCAAAAATGATGTCATCCACATAAATTTGAACGATTAAAATGTGTGCCCCGTGATATTGTATGAATAGTGTTGGGTCAACCGATCCTTTGACAAAATTATGAGAGATAAGAAAGGATGACAACTTTCATACCACGCCCGAGGGGCTTGTTTGAGACCGTAGAGAGCCTTGTTCAGTTTGTAGACGTGATTAGGGAACTCTGGATCAACAAATCCTTATGGATGACTAACATAGACCGTTTCTTTCAGTTTTCCATTTAGAAAAGCAGTTTTGACGTCCATCTAAAAGACCGTGATGTTCATGTGAGCCGCAAATGCAAGAAAAATCCGAACAGCCTCAAGTCTAGCAACCGGTGCGAATGATTCCTCGTAGTCAATTCCTTCTTCTGGTCTATAGCCCTTAGCCACCAGACGTGACTTATTTCTGATAACCGTACCTTCAGCATCCAATTTGTTTTTCCAAATCCATTTCAGACCAATAACATAGACCCCAGTTGGTTTTTCAACCAATTCCCATACTTCAAGACGTTTAAACTGATTAAGTTCTTTTTGCATGGATTCAATCCAGTTGTCATATGTCATGGCTTCCTTAATATTTTTGGGTTCAGCTTGGCAGACGGTAAGTGCATAAATGCAATGTTCACCATCAGTCTGACGGCATTGTCTAGTTACGACTGGTTGATTCGGCTTTCCAATAATGTTCACAAGAGGATGGTCTTTAGTCCAACGATGTGTGGAGGGTTGATGTTGATATACATTCTGCAGATTAGGAGGATTCAAATGGCTTGTAGATGATTCCGCAACATCAGAAATGGCAAATTCATTTGCAAAAGGGTTGAAGAACGCACTTGGATCATAATCTGTAGGTGGGGGTACTTCATGGTTCAGAAGATCATCAGCTGGTTTAGCGTCATTGGATGCGGTTTGTTCGGCTGTTGTTGTAGAATCAATTAGAGGTGCTTCTTCAACAATTGTTGTTGTTTCAGGTGTATCAGGTATTGGATTATTATCAGGTTGAGCAGCGGTGTTAGGAATTACCCAATAATCTAGCATAAGTTAGCTCGTAGACATATCGTTATTTACTTGTTTATTAGTTAGTTATTAGCATAGTTTAGTTTAGAGCAACACCGTGGAGGACGGACGGGTCTTTACCCACTGTATGCCTGATCCACAGTCCGATGGAGGACGTTTAGTATGTAACTATAAATACCCTCTACCTTCCAAGGTAGATGGTTGGACCTTTCACTCAATCTAACCTTCTTTCTTTTGTTTACTCTCTCTCTCTAGAAAGGCTCCCATCTTCCACTTTCTCTCTCTAAACCCTTGCATAATTCGACCCATATATTGAATGTATGATGTGTTTATGAAATCCAATATGTTACAAAAGGTATCAAGAGCCATGGTTTGATCATCTCTCTTACATGTTCTTGGATTTCTAGTGGTTTTATATGGTTTTTGGGTTTGAAAAAGTTTAGTGGTTTTTGCATTATTTGGATCATTTCTTGTGTTAAAGTTTGAATTTTGATTGTACTTTTGTGTTTAGAATCATTGTAAGTGCTTGGGTGTTGTTTTGGAAAGCTTGAATCACTGTGGTTGGGTTAGTTTTGGATTGAAAAGTGTTGTGTTTGAACTTTTCTTGGTAGCGACTAGAGTCTCGGATTTGTTTTCTTGGTAGCGACTTGCTTCTATAATTAATAGCGACTTGTAGTTGTGGTGGTAGCGACTTGAGCACTAGCGACTTGTCTATTGAGACAAGGCGACAAATAGTACAAAGTAGTGGTTGTACCATTACGGCTAGCGACTTGGCAACGTAGCGACTTGTCTTTGCTAACTTTAGCGAATTGACTTTGTTGTGGGTAGCGAGTTGTTCTTTAGCGACTTGCCCTCTTAGAGAGTTGTTCCTTAGCGACTTGTCTACTTAGCGAGTTGGTACTTTTAGCGAGTTGTTACTTAGCGACTTGGTGACTTAGAAACTTGTTCTCAAGGTTTGTAGCGACTTGTATACTTAGCGACTTAAGCATCTAGCGACTTGTCAACTAGCGATTTGTCTTCATAGCGAGTTGTATCTAGCGACTTGTAACTAGCGAGTTGTCTTCATAGCGACTTGAGTACCTAGCGACTTGTATATCTAGCGACTTGGGGCAAAGCGACTTGGTGCTAAGCGACTTGTATTCATAGTTAGAAGCGGTTTGACTATTTCATCAGTGCGTTTTGTTGACTTTTCCCGACAAAACTTCAAACGGCTATAACTTTTGAACCGTAACTCCGTTTTCAGCGTTCTACCCATCAAAATGACCGTGAGAACGAGGAGAATGGCATGCCGAATAAACTAATTCATTCGGGTCAACCCTCGAGGCCTAAATCCGCTCCGAACAGAAGTTATTGAGGTTTTTAAATTTTTAGGCCTAAATTTCTCCATAAAATCGTGCAACAACCAACCCAAATCACAACCAAACAACATCTCTGCTAATCCCACAAACAATCATAAGACCTAACACAAAATTGTCTATCATTGTGTCGATCCATTAGTTATCTTAACACGTTCTATTGGTCACTATATCACGGTTTCTTCTTGATTTTGTAAAATCCCGCGAAAGATTCTATTTCTCGGTTTAAATCATTGACCTGTAAAATCCCGTGTACACAGCAACATCATGTCTTACGCTTCTGATTCAGTGATTTCAGAAGTACTTAAATTGTATGATGTTGTAGACAACCCTGAGAATATTAGCTATATTGAACGGTTAAAAATGATGGAATCAATCAATGAGGATGTGAAATCTCCGTGTTTTGAATCTAAAGAGAGAAAAATGCACCAGTCAAGGTTACAGAATGCTCTTGAAAAAGGTAAGGAAAGTTGCATTGAACCTTATCGACAACTTCATTCACACCTCATGTTACTTAGAATTGATGACAAATACACAATGGGAATTGTACGATCATGTATTACACACTTCCGTCAAGAATTATCATCGATTACTGGCACATTGTTCTTGAACTTGGATCAATTAGAACAACTTAATAGGAAAAAGGTTCAAGAATCCAGTTCTAAAGCTGCACTTCATGTGATCAACAAACAACTTCAGTCATTCATCAAAAGGAAATACACTTCAGATTACGATTATCTGGTGACTGAAATGTGCTTTAAGAATCACACTGGGATGGAAGCTAATGTGTTCAGAGAGACATTAATCCAACTCATGGATAATGTGGAGAAGTATATTGAGGAAGTTACACAGAATGATGAACATGTGGATGACTGTTGGGTGCAGTTAAGAGATAGTTGTGATGAATCAAGTTATGTATCAGTTGAAAGATCAGGTGTTGCTAAATGCAGAATGTCAGAGACAACAAAGACGATTTCCAGCTGCTCAGTAACTCCTATTACACATGATGTGGATGTATATATCAGACCGATAAATGAACAGGTGTCATGTGATGAGGTACCCTTAACTATTCAACATAGTGCATCTGCTAATGTACCTAAACATACTGATCTTAATGCTGAACATGATTCTGATAAATGTTCCTTGGTTGAGGCTGAGTCTAATAATTTCAAAACAAATGATATGGTTGATAATAAGGCTTTTGATGAACTTTCAAACAAATTCTCAAAACTTGAAAAACATTTCATTCCACTTGAAATTGCGATACAGAGTAAAGAAGAAAGTTTTCAACTTAACAAACCATGTAAAAATCCGGAACTTCCTGAATTCCGTGAACTTTTTGAAATTAACACTTTGAAAGCTCAGCTTCAAGACAAAGAGTCAACTATCAACAATTTGAAGAAACATATTTCTAATATGCATGTGAAAAGTAATTTGGTTACAAGTAATTCTGATGTTAATACTATTGATGATATTCAAATGAGAAATGATGAATTATCGGTTTATGTGGCCAAATTACTAAAGGAAAATGAGTCTTTGAGAAAGCATCACATAGAACTAAGTGACTCTGTCAAAGAAGCTAGAACTAATTGAATAGAACAAACAAATTCTTTGATAGCAAAAATTGATGAACTTAAAGCTCAACTTCAGGAAAAGAGTTTCGCTATTGTTGCCTTAAGAAATGAACTTAGGAAAACTGTAGGGAAAAGTGTGAATACTAAGTTTACAAAACCATCAACCTTGGGGAAGCCAGTTTCTCATCCCACTAGAGACCGGTCCATTGTTAGGCAGCCTACTGCATTTATATCTGAAAGAACAAAATCTGTAAAGACAAGGCTTGCCTCCCAAGTTGACGCGATACAAGTTTTGTGAAAAACAGACACTTCACCTAAGTTACCTAAGAATAATGCTTCTAGCTCCGTTAACCCTCAACAAGTAGCCACTTCTACTCCCAGCACCTCAAGGATTAGTTCAAAAATAGTGTCAAAACCAAGCATTAAAACCCAGAATTCATATGATATGAATGACTTGTGGAAGAACTATTATCAAGAAAAAGCTAGGAAAAAGGCACAGATTCAAAAATACGGAATTTTAGGTGCAAGACCTAGGATGATGCATTCCACGAGATTTCAAGGAACTGCTAGTAGTAGTAAACCATTACTTAAGAACTCTCAAAAGACTAGGGGTTGGCTTGCATCTAAGAGTAGTTATATGAAGAAGAATGCTAAGCATGTAGAAAATGAAACTAGAAATTCTGAGTCTTTTCCGAATAAGATACATTTTCCTAATTCACATGCTAAGGTACAATCCACTAAGGCTACTAACAGTGCTAAGGCTCAACCTGTTAAGTCTAGGACTTTCAGTAAGTCATCTTCAGTGCATAAAAAGCAAAACAAACCTAAATCTTCACCTAGATGGATACAAACTGCTAAATCTTTAGAGTCTAAGAATATCGATAAGTCTTCCACTGTGCATAAAAAGATTAACAATCCTAGACCTTGCCATAAGTGGATACCGTCTGGTAGAATGTTTAAGGATGCTGGACTTAAGTGGATTCCTACCGGAAAGATGTTTACCGATGGCAATCTCAAAGTTGACCGTGAAACCCCAAAGGGTTTGGATACTGATGTCACTAACCAAAATATATGCAATCAAGTTTGTAATATTAGTGCAGGTAGTCCTTACTCAGTTGCAGATACTTCGATCCTTCAATACATGGACTGGCTTAAAGTATGGATAACAAAAGGTTTGATATCTCATAGCTCACGGGTTTAAGTTACTCAACATTGATATTCAATCGGCTAAGACATTTGAATACTTCAGTTCAAGCCTAGTACCTCAAAGAAAAGAAAAGTGTACGCTTCATTGCGCTTTATCTTCTGAAGAAGAGAAATATTCTTATTATGACCATTCTAATCAACATGCTTCATGATTTTTCCATGTGGTAATTCATCAAGTGAACCGAACTACCGATGATTGTTCTCTTATTCCACTTGCTCGATTATAATGGCGATGGCGACATCATATGCAATTTTTGCGGGGGAGAAGTGTGAATAGAATACATTTGGATGATTTCACTTATTTAGTCAAGAATGGCAACTTCGTCTGCAATTCTTGAGGGGGAGAAGAAGTGTGATAATTCTGCATTTGTGTTAAGGGGATTTGCTATTTGTAAGTTAACGGGAATGCATTTGGTGAGTTGAAGATGTTGACTTTCTATTCCCCAATTGGACAATCTTGAAGAAGGTCGAGTCTTCAGTCGGTTCTACATTCTCTGCTACATGTTAGAAGACTAAAGACGAGTTGCATTTAACGATCTAAAGAATTCTTCTTAATTCAAGCATTCATCATAAAGATTGTCGGTTTAGGGGAGAGCACTAATTGGGGGAGAGTGAAAAGCCAAAGTTAATCCCCAATTAGACTTGCTCACATTCTTCAGCAAGTTGATTCTCACAAAGACTTCAAGCGATCTTCTCATTAGATTTCAAGTATTTAGGCTTATAATGTTTTGATGATTCTGAAGTATCAAAACGAGCAAGGGGGAAGGAGACACGCATCTAAACGCGAGTAAACATTGATGAACTTAATACTTCTAAGTGATTGAAGATATCCCGGGAAGACTAATGTCATTACCGCATAGAAACTCAAGGTTTGACTCATGGCGTTTAGTGTTCTTATTCCAACTATGTGGGGGAAGAGATGGAAGAGTTAGTTTCTGGTGACAAAAGAGATACACAAGTGTGTGATGATTTCGATGTTATCACAATCATCAGGGGAGAGAGAATTGCGTACATTGGGGGCGCTCAGCTGTTTCACTTGAGCGCTTAATCAGTGATTCAGAGATATAATCACTTATTCCGGAGTTGACATCCGCAGAGATAGTCCTCCGCAGAGATAATCAGTGATTCGGTCTGCTTCTTCAATGTTATCGGTTATTCTCTCTTTTGGCATTCGGGTACTTTGGGTTCCTGAGCTTCATACACTTTCTTCAGGGGGAGAGAAAAGTATACATCGGGGTTATTCTTTGGCTATTGGACTTAATCTGCTACTTCGATGGTATAAGTTTCTCTATCTTCGGGTATATGTGTATTCGGGTTCGTGAGCTCTAGTCTAAGAGACTGACTGCATCAATTCATCTACTTGGGGGAAATTGTTCTCTTAACACATTTTGGAATGGATTACTTCAGACTTCAGTGGAATGAAATTTGAGAAGGATTATTTAAATTTGGGATGATACATTGTTGTTGTTGTATTGGATGATATAACCTCGAAAGAAGAATCACGGTGATTATTCTTAAAAAGAGCAGCAAGATCGATGATAATGGTGTGCTTCTTTGTGCACCTGGCTAATGGAAGCTTGAAAGAAAGCTTTGAATCTGCTCAGCTAAAGGATTTTTGGTTTGGGGGGAAGCTGCCAAAGTCTCTCATTCTTAAAGGCTCAATTTCTTCTTTTCAAGAGCCTCGGAAGCTTTGGTGGTGGATGTTTAAGAGATGACGATTTCTATCTTCTACAACGAGGCTGTTCGATATCCTTATCTCGGTACTCATATCATCATCTTCTTAAACTATATCATCTACTCTATCTGTGTAAATATTTATCAAAAACCAAATACAAAAATATAAAACCAACAAAAAGAAAATAGAAAAATATAAAACCTACAAAAATCCATAAAAATCAGAAAATTTGAAAAAGACAAAAAAATATTGTTTTTCAAAGACATGTCTTCTGATATCGATAACATCTACGGTCTTAGAAATGTCATTCAATAATGGCACGGGACCATAGATGAAGTTCGAGCAGGAGGTATAAATATTCTTTTTCAAAACATGTCTAAAATTATGGTTTGCAGTTACTTCAGACTGTAACCCGTGCTTAAAACTATGGTTTGCTATTATTTCTGATAGCAACCCGCTCTTTTAAAGGAAGGAAAGTGCTGCGCTAATACAATTTTCAAAAATTTCGAGCACTTATCCTAAAAACAATATGAGGAAAGTATGTCGAAGGACTGCTGTTCCTACTCAAATATTTTTCCGTCTAAAATTCTTCAGAAAAATATTTGTTTTAACTTAATGGTGGTAAAAGAGTTGCTTGAAAATCAATCAGTATCGGAGTTTTCATAAATTTGCAAACTCAATCAATGACTTCCGCGCTTATAATCTTTTCATAAAATGAGTCATTGATTGAGGGGGAGAATGTTTTTCAAATTTATATCACCTATCGGACTTATCTAATTATCCTAAATGCTTAACTGAAAAATGATGTTAACCTACGTTGAAGGACTAGGTGCCTAGGATATGATTGTTAGGATTAGATGATTAGAGTTTGATAAACACATTATTCCCATACCTTTTAATATGATTGATATGTTGGATTGACTTGTATTAGTCGATTGATGTTTGGGTGTTGTCGACCACCATATATCTGTTTGTATGTCCACTAACGTATGCAGGTATATTGGTATATAAGAATGTTCCCGATCCGGATCCCGCAATTGAAGATGATTGGATGCCAAAAGGAAATGGTAACTATATCTTGGGTTGACAAATGAAGAAACGAAGCTTAATTTGACTTCTATGGAAAGTTGGCATAAAAAATGCAATGTAAGAGGTCTCACTGCATCAGCAGATGGTTTTCTTCATCATCAAATGAAGAAACGGAGCTTAATTGGACCTCTATGAAGAGTTGGCATGACAAATGCAACGTCAGAAGTCTCACTGCATCAGCAGACGGTTTTTCTTCCAGCCCTACAGCAACAACAAAAGCTTCTGAACCACCTAACGTATCTT
This sequence comes from Chrysanthemum seticuspe, assembly GCA_019973895.1. Classification (NCBI taxonomy): domain Eukaryota; kingdom Viridiplantae; phylum Streptophyta; class Magnoliopsida; order Asterales; family Asteraceae; genus Chrysanthemum; species Chrysanthemum seticuspe. Next base: position 136,413,791 of record BPTQ01000009.1, read on the forward strand.
GTGCAGGAAAAGTAGTGAATGATACCATTTTTAAACAATTTTGATAATATTGTTTTGAAAATGGAAAATATTGTTTTGAAAATAAACGGAACTCATATTTTGGAAATATACCGGACTTCATTTCTAATATAAGTCACTCAATCAACGACTACGATCATTGATTGAGGGGGAGAGTGATTTATAATAAAATATTTTCAAACGATATTTCTTCATAAAAGTTCGGTTTGTACGAAATAAAGTGGTGATCTAAAGATTTAATGTTATGTCATGGTATGATTTTCTTTAAAACTCAAAGAACTTACAAAATGAAATTTTTTCTGTTCTTGTTTGATAGTGAAATTATTTTATTTTACTTAAAGATCTCTTAAAACTGTCATACCTGACACTAACAATCTTTAATGTCTTAAAATGGTCCTTATCTGTCATTTTTCAAAATCAAATCTTGCCACGTCTTTCCCCAAAATTTTCTAAATGATTTAAATCAATTGGGATCACAAATCTCAATTGGTTTGAAATTTTTGATCGGGGGAGAGATCGTGATTTAAATCTCAAATCTGTTTTAATGAAATTGGTTTTAGTCCTTCAAATGCACTCCTGCCTCCATGTGCCAAACGATTTCAATATACATAATGCACATGTTGAGGGGGAGCCTTTATCCAAAAACTAGATGAGTTTTTAAATTAGGCACATTTTCTTCCATGTTTTCTAAACCTTATTAAATCACTTGGGATCCAAAATCTCAAAGGGTTTGATATTTTTGATCGGGGTAGAATTTGTTATTTAATAATGAAAATTGATAAAAGATGATCGTTTTGATTCAAGTGTGCATACTGCTCTCCCATATGTGCTAAACGCTTTCGAATCTCGAAGCACATATTGAGGGGGAGCATTTCAAAAGAAAATAAACTTTCAAGGTACAAAGATTTATATGTTTCAACATAAAGTACCTTGATTGATTTTCTAAAGGTTTCTTAATAGTTTTTGTGATCGTGGATGTGCTTCAAAAGAACTCTTTCCTCTATGTGATAAAATGATTTCAAATATCCTATGCACATATCGAGGGGGAGAATTTACCAAAGAAAATCAACTGGCTTTTTCCATGGAAACTGTGATCAAGAAAAGATTTCAAAGTCCTCTTGCCTCCATGTGCGAAACAATTTCAAAATCATATGCACATGTTGAGGGGGAGCATTTCTAAATGATCAAAAACAATTAAGGTACAAAATGTTTTGATTTTATATCACAAGTACCTTGATTGATTTTCCAATTGGTTTCATGAAGGAAAGAACAATACCAAAAGATCGACCAATTTACTTTATGCATGGTGTTATAAGGATGGTTAGGTTAGGTATTCGTTCCCACGATCCCGCCAGTGCCAGAGGGATTTACCCATGGACAATCCACTAGATAGTGTAGAAGTTCTTCGGTATGAAGAAAAAAGGAGAAAAGTAAGATATGGGAAGAGTGCGGACTGAGACAGAGCTAGTACTAGAACAAACCCAACAAGGTTCTAGTAATGAAGTCTCAGTAAGCACTGAAGGGGTTGAAGAATGAAAAAGAATTAAATGTGAAAAGGGTGAAAAGAAATAGCCCTCCAATAATTCAACCTTAGGGCAGAAACCGGGTTCAATACATATGCTATTGGTGTTTACTAAGGTAACACTAGTATTGAAGACAAGACGTCATGGACCCAGTGACGCACTGCACTAAACTTCTCAAGCTACTCAAGTTCCTCTTAAAAGTACTTGTTTCATTCTCACAGGGAACCTACATAATCTATCGACTTTCTCTTAGAGATTGTTGATATTGAAGAAGGACACCCTCTCCCTAGTCTCCGGTATAGGAACCAAATATGCACGATTGAGTCTAGAGCCAAGAGATCATCCACAATATCTCATTAGGACACTAAATTAATGAAGACTTGTTGTTTCACACAATGTGGAAAGTAAGAATATATTTTAAGAGTCCTACACATTATCCTTGTGGTATTGCCAGAACATCTGAGTGGTATGTAAAAGTATTCACGATGAAGATGGAAATCCTTCTAGAGCCAACATCAAACAAGCTCTTGGTGGGTGACATGTGAGATCTTTTCTAAAGATCAAGCTTGTGACAACTGGATAGAAACAATGGGGCGATTCATTCTTGAATCAACCTTGGTCCAGGAAATGAATTGACGAATACTTTTGGAAAAACCGTTCGATGTGAAAATCTTCTTTTCTCTAGCACATCGAATGTGTATTCATTTTCAAACACAAAAAGTATCTCTGATTGAAAAAAATACTTTTGGAAAAGCCGTTCGATGTGCAAATCTTCTTTTCTCTAGCACATCGAATGTGTATTTGTGGAAAACTATAAGGGGGGGTTGAATAGTTTTGCCGATTTTAATTTGATTTCAAAAACTTTAGATCCGATATTATGTGAAATCGTATGGATGTTGAGAACGTATAGATCTAATGATAGTGCAAGCAAATAAATAAAGATAAGGGATAGAAATGACACAACCGATTTATAGTGGTTCGGCTACAAGGACACCTTCCTTGCCCTACTCCACTCCCCGAGTCACCTACTCGAGAGTTCAAGCACTATGTCAACAAACTCCTTCACTTGGCGGAGAAGCCTTCACAACGTTGCTTACACTTTATCCGGTACAAAGCTAGATACCGAGTCCGTAGCACGGTGGAATAAACCAGCACAACAAATATGTGAAATATCAAATACAAGATCTTCGCTACAGAAATCTTGCGGAGTGACAAATCAATCAAGGACCCCTTGCTTGGATGACTTGTAGGATGCTCGTGATCTCGCCTTAGAGAAGGACCTATATGAGGATCACAAATAGAAAGAAAGAAGAACAACTCTCTAGATCAAGTGATCTATATGTTAGAAGAGAATGAGAGTGTATGAGAGATTTAGTAAGAAGAGGGGTGAGTTAGAATGAAGAAATGGCTCTCTATTTATAGGCAAATTTCTCCTCTGTTCCACGGATCCCTTCCACTTGGGATCCGTCTAGTGTAATCCTAGGGATCCGTGGTACGCTCCTCTTTGCCCATGGGTTTTTTGGTTATGGGTCATGGGTTTTCTTTAGATTCAATGTATCTAAGTATACATTGTATCAAGTCTTCTTTGGTATGGGTTAAGATCCATGGGTTATGGTCCATGGGTTATGGTTTTTACCCATCCTAATAAACTATTACAACAAATGCTTAATTATTACATTTTTGTATTTAAATGGCTATATGTAAATGCTTTACAAAAATAACATGTATCCTTATAATTATACTTAAGATAACATTACATTTGTTATCAACAAAACACAAAAAGATCGCAAAATATTAATAAACGTTTTTACGGTTTATTTGTATTAACAATCTCCCCCTTTTTGTTGATGACAAAACATAATGTTATGATGAGTAAAACTTAAGAATAGATGTAAGTTTTGAAAGCCCTAAGTTTTACTTCTTCTCCCCCTTTTTGTCGAAACAAAAAGTTAACCCTTGGAAGAAATAAACAAACTTCTAACTCCCCCTTGACGGTAGCTCCCCCTTGTTTGGGGCGTCAAGTGAAGAAAAATAAAAATCCTACAAAAAGAAATGTTAGTAACATGCTTATATAATCTTGTGGTTGCTGAGAATCAAGATTGGGAGCCAATGTATGTAAACAAGGCCTTGTAATAAAACAACAAATTGTAGTGGTATGTATGCCACTTACAAGCATGTAAAAAAAAATAAGAACAAGACTTGTTCTTGAAAATGACTTAAAAAATAATACTTATAAGTAGAAAGTAGTAGTAGTGATTCCTTCCAAGCTTTCATAAGGTTATGGATGGAAGTTTTGATGAGTAATGGTATTGATGCGGTCAAGGATGAGGTTGAGTATGAAACGCATTTCTTCCCTAACTTCTATTGCAATTTCCCTAGTGGATTGGCAATGTTCACAATGTAAATGATGTGGGTGATGAGTGCGGAAGTTTTCCGGGTTGTTTTGATTTGAGTTATGCGGAAGTTGTGGTGGAAAAATAGGAAAATATGGATCAAAATCCGGAATGTTTGGAAGTGGTGGTGGAAAAGAACCTAGATGTTCTTGTAATGTGATGGGAGCTAGAGGTGCTGATATTTCAAGATCTTGAAAAATAGTATTTGGTGATGTGGGGGGTGTTGAAAAGACTATTTCTTTTTCTTTAGGTTGGGTAGATCTTGTTGCAGTCTTAAGGAGTTCCAAAAGAGTGATTTTGGGTGGTGATGAAGTTGGTGTAATTGTTGGTGGTGAGGGAGGTGCTATAATGGAAGCATCTTGTGGTGAGTTATTTGTTGAGGATGAATCATTTGAGGTTGGTTTTGCTAAACAACAAGATCGGATACTAATCCGTGCGGATATCCTAGAGTTGGATTGTGGTATTTTGGATGGTGGTAGTACAAAGGTTTGGGTATCATGAAGATGATTGTTTGTACTAGGTGATGCATCTAGAGGTTTTTTTGATGACATGGTGTATTGTGTATGTGAGGATGAGATGAATTATGCAAGCATTTTGGGAGTTCTATATATATAGAGAAAAACAAAGCATTGTAATGAATGCTTGACCCAAAATGTGGATTAAAATCTAATGAATATGAATTCAAGGCATGTGATCATGAGAACACAAGCATTAAAGAGCATACTCCAAAAAGATGAACCAAATGTGGATTTTTCATCCAAAGTGAAAAAAATAAGAAAGTAGAATCAACTTCTGTTCCACGGTTCCCACGGTTCCTTCCCTTGAGGGATTCGTCGAGCATAAAGGCTAGGATCCGTGGGTCTGGTGATTCAGGCAGCACAAAATTTTTCTTTTGGAAACATTTTTGCCTATTGTGTGCCTATATGCAAACTATTTGGAGTTTCGGTTATCTCGACCTCTAAAAAGAAAAGGAAAATAACTAGAGAAAAATAAATTCTATTGAGATAACCCGAAAACACACATTTGGTACATAAGTACGTAATATTGTGTTATCAATGCTCCTAATTCATTTTAGCTTAAATGAACGTACCCGAAAACACATATTAGTTATATGTTCCCTTTAGCATTCAAAAGACATGAGATGCAATGAAAACGGGTTTTTACTTTGTATTAATAATGAAAAAGCGATTTGTCCTAGACGTGAGAAATTGCTTTTGTGAAATTGATACGGGAAGGTATCATTCTTTTGAGAAAACATTTTGAAAGGAGATTTTCTTTAAAAATGTGTATGTAGTTATGTAAAAAAAATTATAAATGGAAGACTTATCTTGGGTTTTGAAAATTCCCGTATTGTTTGTGAGTTGTGCGTGAAATAGAAATCCTAGACTCAGAAAGAAGAAGGCTAGTGTTTACATACCTTGTACAGTCAATTAAGTTATGACTTTTGTTCCATTAGACCAAGACCAAGACGAAGTAGGTTGAATTGTTCCCTCTTCAACGGTTTGGTGAGGACGTCGGCTATGTTGTCTTCGGATGCAACCTTCTCAATAGAGATGTTCCCCTTTTGAACATTGTCTCTTAGGAAGTGATGACGAATCTCTATATGCTTTGTGCGAGAATGTAGTACCGGATTCTTGCTTAAGTCGATTGCACCTTTGTTGTCACATAGGATGGCTATGTCGCTTAGATGGATGTCGTAGTCTACTAACGCTTGTTTCATCCATAGTGCTTGTTGGCATGCTTTGCCGGCGGAGACGTACTCGGCTTCGGTTGTTGATATTGCAAGTGCCGTTTGTTTCTTAGAAAACCATGATTTAAACAACATCCCATAAAAGTACATACCCCACTTGTACTTTTTCAATCAACGTAATCACCTGCATGGTCAGAATCTGCATATACAATTGTTTCTACTCCCGTGCCCTTAGGATACCATAGTCCTAATTGTGTTGTACCCTTAATGTATCTAAATATTCTTTTTACGGCTTCTAGGTGTGATGTTTTAGGGTCTTCTTGAAACCTAGCGCATAAGCAAACACTAAACATGATATCCGGCCTACTTTCCGTGAGGTAGAGGAGACTACCTATCATGCCACGATATTTAGTATTATCTACGGATTCGCCGTCCTCGTCTTTTGTGAGTTTGGTGTCGGATGACATTGGAGTCCTAATTGGTTTTGACTCTTCTAGACCGAATTTCTTTAACATCTCCTTGATGTATTTAGATTGACTAAAGAAGATACCATCTTCTACTTGTTTTATTTGTAGACCAAGAAAGAAACTAAGTTCTCCCATCATACTCATCTCGAACTCGTCATGCATGATTTTAGAGAAATCATCACACATGTCTTGACAAGTGGATCCGAATATAATACCATCTACATATATGTGTACTATGATTATATGTGACTCTCTTTTTTTTAGTAAAAAGTGTGTTGTCAACTAACCCCATGGTGTAGTTGTGTTTAACTAGAAATGACTTGAGTCTATCATACCAAGCTTTTGGTGCTTGTTTAAGACCGTAAAGGGCTTTCTTTAATTTATACACATGTTTGGGTTTTTCAAAATCAATGAAGCCCGGAGGTTGAGCTACATATACTTCTTCATTTATGACACCATTTAGAAAAGCGCTTTTGACATCCATTTGATAAAGCTTTAGATCATTAGCACAAGCATACGCAAGAAGTATTCTTATAGACTCTAATCTAGCCATGGGGGCATAGGTCTCATCAAAGTCTATTCCCTCTTGTTGGTTATACCCTTGAGCAACAAGTCTAGCGTTGTTCCTAGACACTACTCCGTTTGCATCTAATTTGTTTTTATAAACCCATTTGGTTCCTATTATGGTTTGATTACTAGGTGGAGGGACAAGTGTCCAAACATCATTAGAAACAAATTGATTTAGTTCTTCTTGCATAGCCATTACCCAACTTTCATCTTTTATGGCTTCTTGTGTATTCTTAGGTTCTAAGGTTGAAACAAAACAAAACAAGCTACTTTGGTTTTGAACTTGAGACCTTAATGTTCGTTCGTTTAGTTTTCCTATGACTTTATCTACGGGGTGATCTTTGGACTCTTTATTGTTTACTATTACATCACTTAGAGGTTCTTCTTCTTCACTTATCTTTTTCTTTATTACTATGGCTTCACTTTCTATAATCTCGTCATCGACAAGAGGTGGAGAGGGTTTGGGTGGAATTTCATCAAATTTTATATTTAATGACTCTTCTACCTTCATTCTTTCTTTGTTGAATATGACGTAAGCTTTGATATTTGGCGAATAACCTAAAAAGATACCTTCGGTTGATTTAGGATCAAATTTTGTAAGGTAATCTTTAGTGTTAAGAATAAAACATTTACTACCAAAGACTCTAAGGTGATTTAACGTAGGCTTTTTGCCTCGAAGTAACTCATATGGATTTTTTCCTAAGATTGGTCTAATCAAGACTCGATTGAGTATATATGTTGAAGTATCAACGGCATTACACCAAAACTTTTGAGGTATGGATTGTTCATTAAGCATGGTTCGACTCATTTCTTGTAGAGTTCTATTCTTTCTTTCTACTACCCCATTCGATTGTGGAGTGCGTAGAGCCGAGAAGTTGTGAGTAATACCATTAGCGTCACAAAAAGCTCCGAATTGCACTTCATTATCGAATTCCCTACCATGATCCGTCCTAATAGACACTATGGGTCTTCCTAGTTGTCTTTGGATCTTTTTGCTTAATATTTCAAAATAGTTAAAGGTTTCCGTTTTGTTCTTTAAAAATTTTGTCCAAGTATACCTAGAGTAATCATCCACTATTACCAAAGTATAGCAGTTACCTCCATAACTTTGGATAGCGGATGGACCAAATAAATCCATATGTAGTAATTCTAGACACCTAGTTGTGGACACCATGTTTTTAGCTTTATGACTCGAATGAGCTTGTTTTCCTATATTACAAGCGTCACAAAAATGATGTTCATATTTTAACTTAGGTAGATCTCTTACTAGATCTTTGGATGATAGCGATTGAAGAAGTCGCATGTTGGCGTGACCCAATCTTCGATGCCATAAGGTCGAAGTATCATCCATAGAGGTAAGACATAGTTTGTCTTTAGGTTCATTACCGATTTTAATGACATAGACTCCATGTTTCCTAATTCCTCTTCCTATGGTTATGCCATTTTTTAGTATCTTACTACCGGTTTTGGTAAAAAGTACATTACACTTTTTTATCACATATTTGTCCTATACTTAAGAGATTAAAGTTTAGGTTTTCTACGTGACACACATCGTTAATGGTTAGAGATTTGTTAGAAATCGTACCTTTACCGATGATTCTACTTTTGCTATTTCCAAACACCACATTACCTCCATTGAAGGATTCATATGTGGAGAATAGATCCCTATTGCCAGTCATGTGCCTCGTGCACCCGCTATCCTTGACCCATTCATCGGAGTCTAGGTCGACCTTTAAGCACACCTAAAACAATAATAAACTCAAAAGTTTGGTCCCCATTTGTTCATGGGTCCATTAGTGTTAAAGATTCCATTCATGTTAGACATGTATGGATAAGACGAGTATTGAAAAGGAAAACCGTTTTGCATGTTTGGATTCCATCCCATTTTATGGTTACTTTTTAGGTAAACGTTATTAGGTCTCCTAAATGAATTAGGTTTTGAAAAAGATGGAGCTTTGTTTCTTGCAAAAATAGGATTATATTTTGGAGGTGGTTGTCTAGTGGTGACATGAATAGGTTTCTTCCTATTAACTATAACAAACTCAGTTCTAGGTGAGGAAGCTACGTTATTGCTACTGTTTGCTACAGCAGATCCACGGATCCCTTTCTGTACACTAGCCGGTTCCCTTTTTAGGGGATCCGTGGGATCCGCCACAACAGTGGCTGGTTTTTCTAGTTCCTTAACAAAGTTGTTGACTACCTAGACCCTTTTGATTATTGCCGGTTTTAACACCTTCGAGTATTGTATCTAAAGTGTTTGTACTCATTCTAGCAATTTTAGAATCTAAGTTATCCACTAGTGTTTGAAGTTGAACGCAAAGTTCACATTCACCACTTGCTATTTTACCCTTTTCTAAACGTTTTAGTTTTGCTTTTAATTCTATGACTTCTTTATCTAAACGTTGATTTTGACTCTTTAAAAGCTTATTTTTGTTAACTAATTTTAAGCTAATATTGCATAGTTTATCATATTCATTATGCAATGAGTCGTCATCAAGTGATGAGCTACTATAGTATTCGTGACATACCTCGTCGTTTGCCATGAGACAAATTTCTTCTTCCTCCTCGTCGCACATTCCCCATGTTCCGCTCACGATCGCCTTTTGATCATCCCGTTTGGGACACTTACTAATAAAGTGGTTTGGGTCCCCACATTTAAAGCAAGTACGATCATCCTTTGGCTTCTCGTCCTCTTTGCTTTTCTGAAAGCCTTTCTTATCGTCATATGGTTGTTTGACGTATCTACCCTTTCTTCTAAAGAACTTTTTAAAGTCCCTTACCGCCATAGCGTACTCTTCGTCGTCACTACTCGAAGATGAGTTCTCCTCATCGCTCGAAGCCTTTTTGGCTTTAAGGGCAAGAGATTTGTGTTTCTCTTTCACCTTTGAGGCTTCGGAATCTTTAGCAAGAACAAGCTCGTAGACTTTTAGATTGCCTATGAGTTCATCGAGGGTGAGAGTTGTCAAATCTTTTGACTCTTCGATCGCCGTCACCTTAGATCTCCACTTCGATGGAAGTGCCCTTAGATATCTCCTAACATGGTTACAGCTAGAGAAAGATTCATCAAGTGCTTGTAAAGATGTAATAATAGTATTAAAGTTAGCAAATGAATGATATATAGTTTCCTCATCCGATATTGAAAATTGTTCATATTGTTGAACAAATAAATCAATTTTATTATTTTTAACTTGTTCGTTGCCTTGATGAGTTACAACTAAAGAATTCCAAATTTCTTTAAAGGTTTTGAGTAAGGAAATTCTTTCAAATTCCTTTTTCGGTAAAGCATTATATAAAACCATTTTTGCTTCACTATTTTTCGAAAGCTTTTTCTTCATTTCATCATTTAGTTTATCCTGAGGTATGTTAACTAAATTTCCCTTATCATCATTTGAGGTAGCCTCAAAATCACCTTCAACAATAATGTACCAAAGATCAATATCTTTAGACTTCACATATGTTTCGAATCTACTTTTCCAATATATAAAACCATTAGTTTCAAGTAGTGGTGGTCGTTGCATAGATTGCCCTTCCTTATAATTTTCAGAACCCATAGTAATCGAAAAGTTTTTAAAATACAATTTTTTTAAAACTTTTAGAAACTTAGCTCTTGATGCCAATTGTGGAAAACTAGAAGGGGGGGTTGAATAGTTTTGCCGATTTTAATTTGATTTCAAAAACTTTAGATCCGATATTATGTGAAATCGTATGGATGTTGAGAACGTATAGATCTAATGATAGTGCAAGCAAATAAATAAAGATAAGGGATAGAAATGACACAACCGATTTATAGTGGTTCGGCTACAAGGACACCTTCCTTGCCCTACTTCACTCCCCGAGTCACCTACTCGAGAGTTCAAGCACTATGTCAACAAACTCCTTCACTTGGCGGAGAAGCCTTCACAACGTTGCTTACACTTTATCCGGTACAAAGCTAGATACCGAGTCCGTAGCACGGTGGACTAAACCAACACAACTATTACACAACAAATATGTGAAATATCAAATACAAGATCTTCGCTACAGAAATCTTGCGGAGTGACGAATCAATCAAGGACCCCTTGCTTGGATGACTTGTAGAATGCTCGTGATCTCGCCTTAGAGAAGGACCTATATGAGGATCACAAATAGAAAGAAAGAAGAACAACTCTCTAGATCAAGTGATCTATATGTTAGAAGAGAATGAGAGTGTATGAGAGATTTAGTAAGAAGAGGGGTGAGTTAGAATGAAGAAATGGCTCTCTATTTATAGGCAAATTTCTCCTCTGTTCCACGGATCCCACGGATCCCTTCCACTTGGGATCCGTCTAGTGTAATCCTAGGGATCCGTGGTACGCTCCTCTTTGCCCATGGGTTTTTTAGTTATGGGTCATGGGTTTTCTTTAGATTCAATTTATCTAAGTATACATTGTATCAAGTCTTCTTTGGTATGGGTTAAGATCCATGGGTTATGGTCCATGGGTTATGGTTTTTACCCATCCTAATAAACTATTACAACAAATGCTTAATTATTACATTTTTGTATTTAAATGGCTATATGTAAATGCTTTACAAAAATAACATGTATCCTTATAATTATACTTAAGATAACATTACATTCGTTATCAACAAAACACAAAGAGATCGCAAAATATTAATAAACGTTTTTACGGTTTATTTGTATTAACAGTATTCTCTTTCAAATACAAAAGGTATTTTTGATTGAAAATTGATCTTTCTCATAAAACCTTCGTCGTATTGCAAAAATCTTTCTTCCAAGCAATACGCGATTGTTTTCAAATCAATTTTTCATCAATCAGTGAATCTCAATTCGCTGGTTCACTCACTCCGTGTTGTCTTCTTTGAGACATTCCAGTTTGAGAACAGCTAGAACAGCTGCGAAACCCTATCAAGGAGATTCTTCGGAATTATACCTGATCACAGGCAGTACTTGTACTGATCAATGGGGAACCGTGGGCCGTGTACCTTAATTCAACGAAAGTGATCAAAGACACTTTCATGTGATTTATTGCTAACTGTTGTTTGCAGGTACATTTGGACGGTTGCAGTTGATCGATATTGAGAAGTCAATTCATAACCGCATGCTCACAGCATCCACACTTAATCATGACAAGTGCTTATCTACATAACTTGGCTCTGATATTTTTTATACTATGCTTCTGCTACGCTGCTGCAAATATCATGAACCAGTAAAAGCTTTTGCTACTCTGATGTAAAGATGTCATGATCCAGAAAGTGTGAGCATGTCGGTCCATAAGTCACAACATCACATGAAGGCAACACAACAAAGAGTGATCCAGAGATTAACTGTGGCTGATGATCTCAAAGAATGCTCAAAGATCATCAAAGATATGGATCAGTTCAAAGACCTCTACTGAAAGTACAAAACTATGTGGACTTTGAAGTATCATTGCTAAAGCACAAAGATGCGAAAGTTGAAGAATTAAAGTCTACGAGCTCAAGACTGAAGATTAAATAGAATGCTAGGATTCGAAATGTAAAACATGGGGTGACCTCCCTTAGAGGGAGATTGTTAGGAATTATAAATTCGATTGTGAAGAGTCGGTCACCCCAAATATAATCTAGCATAAGTTAGATCATAGACATATCGTTATTTACTTGTTTATTAGTTAGTTATTAGCATAGTTTAGTTTAGAGCAACACCATGGAGGACGAACGGGTCTTTACCCACTGTATGCCTAATCCAAAGTCCGATGGAGTACGTTTAGTATGTAACTATAAATACCCTCTACCTCCCAAGGTAGAGGGTTGGACCTTTCACTCAATCTAACCTTCTTTCTTTTGTTTACTCTCTCTCTCTAGAAAAGCTCCCATCTTCCACTTTCTCTCTCTAAACTCTTGCATAATTCGACCCATATATTGAATGTATGATGTGTTTATGAAATCCAATATGTTACAAGCGGAAACATTTGATACATCTGGAGCACGTTGATCAATATCATCACTAAATAGAGGAGCAAATAGCTGTTCCATTTGTTGACGAGTAAGCTGTAAGCTTGGTTCAGCTGATGATGGGGTTTGGGGGAAGTTTAGACGGTTATGTCCGGGTTCCAAGCTGTTATGCTCAGAAGCCATTTCTGTAAGCTCATCGAAATTTGCGTGAATCATTTCCATCATCTCCCTTGTACGACGATTCCATATCCGGTAACCATTAGAGTTTTCACAGTATCCAACAAAGACTCCAATGTTAGCTTTGGCTTTGAGCTTACCAAAGTCATCACGATCATTATTTGGGTAACAAAAGGATCCAAATACATGAAAGTGTTTGAGATTCGGTTTACGGTTGTGGATAAGATCATAAGGTGTTTTGTTGTGGCGTTTCGTAATCATTGAACGGTTCTGAGTGTAGCATGCAGTTGACACGGCTTCAGCCCACAAGTAATCTGGAAGTTTTGCATTTATCAACATCGTTCTTGCAGCTTCCAGTAACGTACGGTTTCATCTTTCAACAACTTCGTTTTGTTCTAGTGTTCATGCAATAGATGTTTGATGCTCAATTCCCACTTTCTCATAGTATGCACGAAGAGTTTGATTCACAAATTCAGTTCCTTAGTCTGTTCTAATTTGTCTGACTGTGTTCCGGAGCTGAACTTGAATTTTAGTGAGAAAGGTGATGATCATCTGTGGAGCTTGATCTTTACTTCGAAGAAAATAAACCCAAGTCCATCTTGAGTAGTCATCCACAATTACCAAAATATAGCGTTTGCCATTAATCGTTTGCACACGCATCGGGCCACACAAATCCATGTGAAGAAGATGAAGCACATGTTGTGAGCTGTGTTTCACCTTTGAAGGAAAGTGAGCACGAGTGCTTTTCCCTTGTTCAAAAGGTGGGCATAGGTGATCTTTATAATACCGAAATCTTGAGAGACCTTCAACAAGTTTGTATCGTGCAAGATTGGTTATAGTTTGAAAGTTTAAGTGTGAGAGTCGACGGTGCCATAGCCAAGATTATGTAGATGTTTCCTTTGAAAGTAGACAAATGGGAGATGAAGCAATCATGTCTTGCATTGAGATTGTATAAAGGCTTGATGTTCGGGTACCAGACATAAGATCGTTTCCTTGTAGATCACGAATGAAACAAGCTTTCTCCCGAAAAGCAACTTCCAAATCTCCATCACAAAATTGACCAACTGAGAAGAGATTGTGACCGAGACCTTCCACATAATAAACCCTTCTAATTTCGATGTTACCATTGATGTAATCTCCGTAGCCCATAATAGCTGCGAAGTGATCATTCCCGAACCTGACAGTGCCAATGAACTTTGAAACAAAGTTTGATAACAGTTTGAGATTGCCGGTCATGTGTCGGGAACATCCGCTATCAACAATCCAGAGGATGATCTGTATCACCTGCATTACACATAGACGACACAGGTGGAATAGAAGTAGATGTGGAACCCGAAGAGTTAGAGGGTTCCGATGCAGTTATAGTTGAAACACACATATTTATGATTTTAGGTATCCGTTTAAAGCCAAGTGTATTATGTAACCATTTCTGCCATCTCCAACTAGTCTTAGCTTTGGTCTTAGGAAATGCACTAGGTGATAAGTTCTTCCTAGGAGGTGAAGGGGGTTTTATGGGTACATCAATGATCGTAGCCGGAACACTAGAGGGTGGTTTACCTAGCACATATTTGGAAGCATTAGTGGGCCTAGAGTTATTCCGTTTTCTATTATTCCACTTACGAGATAAGATAGCATTAGCAACACATTTATCATGACAACCGGAAAACATGCTTTTACGACAACCAACACAAGAAGCTTCAAACATAACATTTAAAGTACTTAAAGGTTCAGCATTCGTTACATCACTTTTTCTATTACATTTGTCTAACGCAATGTCTAAAGTGGGTGCAACTTGAGTCTTATTCAAAGTCCTAAGGTGTTCTTCTACTTCAGAGGTCTTTAATGTTCTTTTCTTACGTCGCAACTTCCTATTCTTCCTTGATTTGCTCTTAAGCTGTGAAGTGCTAGCGTTGGGAAAAGAGGCAACTATTCATGTTTCAGTAGAGGAAAGCACATTAGTATCTTGTGATGTGTCATTAGGCAGTCTAAGAATTCCTGGTGCAATTATGTTTGTGTTACTATTCCTATCTTGCTTAGGTTTCACCAACTCTGCTTTTAGATCATGGATAGTGTGTAACAAATCTTGATTTTCAGAACGAGTGTTTCCATTTTGTCGTAAAACATCTTTGGTATATGCAAGATGATCATCAAGATCTTTTGATGCTTGAGCACGAGTCTTTTTGAGTAAATCAAATAATGACACCATATTCCTTTTTAACTTTTGAAATTTCTTGTTCATATTTTGAAATTTGACACTTTAAAGACACGTTTTCATCATCCAGTTGCTCAAGTTTTGGATTAAGAGTTTTGGCATACAACTGGTTGATTTTGTTTTGCAAAGCGAGTTCTCGATTTTGACAATCTTTTTGACACAATTGAAGACGACGTTTTACATTTGAAAGCTAGTTTAACAAATGCTCATTTTCAACTGTTAAAGACTTGATTTGTGACACATTATCGGTATTTTCAACATTTTAAACAGAATCTGCAGTGATATAATCAAATGCATATGCAACAGAATGTAATAACACAACATTACTGGTATCAGCACAGATTACATCTTCCAAGAGTCGATCAACATCTTTTCTTAACATTTTCTTTTTACATTTTGTATTTGAAATCGATGTTTCTGTTTTCTCGAAAACTGTTTTCATAAGTCCAAGCTCCTTGTGAAAATCCCTTTCCCAATATATTGCACACATTTTCAAATTTCGGACATGAGGTAAAATTCTTTTCTGAAAAATATCTCTTTGTTCTCGCGCATGAGGCGATTGAAAATCTTCAACTTTTATTTCAGAATTGATTTCAATTTCACGTTCCAAAATTTTGATGTCCGATAGGAATGTTTCAAAATATTTTAGAATTTGACAACGTTCGGGTACTATTTTTACTTCACTGAGTGAAGGTAAAGGACCATTAATTTGTGCAGTATTGGGTTGGGGACCAACGTTAGAAGACTCAGAAATAGGTGTGATAACCCAAGGTGTGTTAGAATTATCCTGTTGTGCGACAAAAGTTATGGCTTTTGAATAGTTAAATGGTTTGGTATGAACAACATTTTCTAATTTTGACCGACTCTCGTCTTCTGCATCTAATTCCTCTATACGATTATATTCAACAACACTCGTAATGGAATCATCAATTCTATGTTCTGCACTGTAAACTTGAGGATTTGGCTTGAATGCTCTATGTGAAAACTTTTTTTTGTAATCAGCAAGATTCGGTCCATATCCATTTGGATTTGGTTTAAAAGTAAACTTTTGAATAGTTGTGATTGACTCACCATGTTTATAAACAACATTTCAAAACTCTTTGATTTTGTTTTGTAAGTCGACAATTTCTTCAAGATAGTCATCTATTTGTTTCCTTGAATGCTTTTTGTACTCGCAAAACTATTTTTGACAAGTTAACAACTCAGACTTGGCTTTTTGAGTTTTCGAAGTGAGAGCGTTAAGTTGTTGTTTATGATCATATTTCAGTTATTCTATTTGAGACAACAAAGCATTCTTGGATGCAATGAGATCACATATCTGTTTTTCCAAAGATTTTTCATTTTGGTACTATTTAGCAAATGCGACTTCAAAACCTTTTTCACGTTTTTCTTTTGTTTGAAAAATGTTGAGTTGGAATTTTAAGCATTCATTATCCTTAGTCAGCAGTGCATGTTGAGTTGGAATTTTTGGTCCTTAATTAAGGTCATGAGCTCAATATCTGGATTAGACAAAAGTTCAGCTTGTTCAACGTGAGTCTCAACATGATCATTATTCAGATCCTCAAGTATAACCACGGAGTCAACTTGATTATCAATGGTAACCATAAGGTCATCTTGATCGTCAAATATAACTACGGGATCTATTTGATTATCATTGGAATGAGATGTAGACGGCTCATGTTGAACACTCTCATCCTTGTCGGATGCAGATGTTGGCGGAGATATCAGATTAGTAATGAATATAGTTTGATCTGGTACCTGAGATAAGCCGTCAGTGTCATACACTGGGCCTGTGTCACTCATGTGGAGTTCATGCATGTTAGCCATTAACATCACGGTTGCATTAGCCTGCAAGTCCTCCATTTCATCATCAGAATCTGAATTTGCCATGAAGCTTTGTTACTTGTTGGTAAGATTTCCACCAGCTTCATCCTTGTGAGCCAAAAGTAAAGCCTCTTTGTGATAAGCGTTGCCTCTTTTCCTCGTCTTAGGGCATGCATTAGCCAGATGACCCTTCTCATTATAGTTATAACAACGAAGACCATTAACCCCAGTCTGAGCATTTCCCTGATCAACCACTTGAGCCCGTTGTTGTGGAGCACCCATGTTATTCCTTCCATTAGCATTAAACCCTTGACCACTACCCATCTGATGAACATACCACGATTCTAAACTTCAACACGTCCATTGTTAACAACCGCTTGATTTCTTGTGTTTGATGAGGTACGAATGCGATTGTTGGATTTGTTTGAATATCGGCCGAAGGCTCTAGCAATCATGACAAACCCTTGTTGCAATGCATCGAAAGCTTCTGTATCCTCATTAGATTCACTGTAAAGTGCTTGATCATTGTTGTTGTTGTATGGAACCAGTTGAGTTTCTTGAGATTGTTGCTGTGACGGATCATATGGTGTAATTGTAGCAGTTGGTTGTGGAGGATTTGTGAAGACAGTTTGCAAGGTAGGGAATTGAGGATAACATGTTTGAGCCCACAAAGCTAGAGATTGATTATCTGGAAGTGAAGGCGAAGCAGGGACTCCACGGATAATCCTTTCTTTGTCAACTTCCTTTTGGTGGGGCTTCAAATAGTCGTACAAAAATCCGTATGTAGCATGATGAAGATTCTTCAATTGACGGATGAAAATGACATACTTTTTCCAATCAGGACCAAGACTACTAAGGAACTTAGTGTTGACTGCAATTCTTGGCATAATGATGTTATGTTTTTCCAAGTCATTGATGATGTTTGAGAATCGATGATGATATGACTCTAATGTCTCCCCTGGTTCAATCATGAGGTTTTCATATGCTAAGTAGATTTTGGATTCCATGTCTTCTTGATTGAGTTATGTGCCTTCCATTAAAAGATGAATATGCTCCCACATTGCTTTAGCAGTCTTCTGAGCATCAACACTACAAAGTATCAGATTGGGTAATCCCAAAAGGATATATTACATTGCAAGTTCATCGGCTTCCATGTGTAGAAGTTGGTCAGTAGTGAGTTCATTAAGACCGACAAAATTGGTGATATCATCTCTTGGTGGATTAGCATTCGGATCTCCGGGTACAGTGATAGTAGGCATCTGAAATGGACCTTCAAGGACAACCTTCTTCAAGAACTTTCCATGTGGCTTCTTTAGATCATAGAACCTAAAGAACCTTATCACCCATTGATCATAGTTTTCGGGAGTGAGCATTGGAGGTCTATCAAGTGAGCCAGCTTCATGAATGGATTGTTGGCTACTTAAAGCTTCACACATCTTTGCAAACCAAAACGGTTCCTTCATAGAATACTTGGATGGATGCTGATTTTGAAAGTTTGTGTAAGGTTGTACTTGAAGACTAGGAGGTGGTTGAATCATTTGTGGTTGCATTGCTCCTTGAGGAAATTTTTGTTGAAGTTTTTGATAGTATTGTTGTTGTTGTGTTAGTTGTTGTTGTTGAGGATACATATGAGGAAAGTAGCTAGAGTATGGTGGTTGAGACATCTTGAAACTTTTGTTGATGATGGATCTTTTTAGTCGAATGAAACTTTGTTGATGAAGTAACCTTAGGCATAGAAACCAGCTTAAGCGTAGAGAGTACCTTATGCGTAGAAAACCACCTTACGCGTAACAATAGAGCTTACGCGTAGGAATAGCTGTGACAATCCGTACTTTCAGGTCATTTCTCGACACCGTTCATGTCTCATTATTTCAACATTTATAGTAAACTTGGTTTACTTGTTTCAAATTCGCGTAACCTTGGAGGTTTAGCGGCGAATTCATGATCATGACATCACGTACATTTCATATGGACTATGATTAGTCTACATTTCATTGACATCATGTGCATCTCATTAGTACATTCACGACATTCCATTTCACCTTCAACGCGTAATTTTTATGTTTAATAATCTTTATCGCGTGAGTTATTATTTTTAACATTTAACCCGTTACTTTCAAAAATGATCCCGAGGTATTTTTAAACTTACATTTAGTTTATAAAAACTATATTTTTAGTTTTCCTAGTGTTTCAAATTTATTTGGTATATTAATCGTTAAAGTTTAATTATTACGTCGTTTTTCTTAAAAATCTTACGATAATTATTTTATCACCCAAATTTCACAAGGAAAGTATTTTTACAATTTTTATTATCTCAATACATTCTATTTTGACCTATTAAAAACTTACTTGCACCAAAAATTACCATTTACCTTATACATGATTAATATCTACATTTTTCTTATACTTTTATCAAATAAGTACACAAAGTTTACACAAAGTATATACATTTAAAAAAAATAAAAAAAAAATAAAAATAAAAAAAATAATATTTTGCCTCATACCTCCCCCCCTTGGCCGACCAAGGGGGAGGGGAGTGCATTAAATGGGGCATGGTTCCATTAATGTTTTGTCTTCAATTATATACATAAGTCTTACTTGATATTTCTCACACATTACATTTTATCAAAGTGTTAGCAAGAAAAGTTTCTCTCTTCCTTTTTGGTTCTCTAAAACCGGCCACTCTTCAAGCTCACAAGGGATCAAAAGTTTTGCAAGATCAAGTGTTTTTACAACCTAGTTATATCCTTTTTATGGTTTTGAAATAAAAACCAAGGATATTTAAGTTTAATCCTTGTTACTTTCACCTCATCACTATCACTTTTAAGCAAGTTTTTTTTTATCATTTTCAAGTTTCCTTATCATTTCATATGTTTCTTTTCATCTTTGGAGCTTATATGCATGTTATGTGATTTATACCATTTTTCTTATGATTTTTGAGTTATATATATATTTATAGTCATCCTATAATTATTCCCATGGTATTCTTTGGTCTTGATGGTGATTAGGAACCCATGACACCCTAAGAAAGTGTATGGTAGGATTAGATTAGTTTCGGAGTTGATTTGAAGGGATTAGAATAGGTTTTGTCCGAGAAAAACTATTTTCGATAACTATATATTTAGGTTCTGTCCTTAATTCGAATTTCTGGAAAAACCAACAGTTGGTACGAAACTTTGGCCTTGGTATTTAGAAAATATACTTTAAAACGAATCCGTGGCCTTTTGAACGGATAAAAACGGACTTATAACGAAGAAGTTATGGATTTTTAAAGTTTGACGACGAAACGTACACTTTTCAGAAAATTCAGCTTGCAGTTTTTAGTTTGTTCGGGTCAAAAACGAGCCTTAAGCTTCACAAACTATTTCGACTTGTCAAAAATATATTAGTTTACTTTGATACGAAGCTAAGGACGTATTATACGTAGAAAACGGATTTAAATCGACAAAGATATGCACGTTTTTATAAAGTTGCCGTAACTATTATTTTCTGAAAATCTATATTATTTTTACGATACAAGTATTTTAGTAGCTGTAACGTCCATGTTTGCGGCAGTTTTTAACAAGGTTGTGAAACTTTTTAGAACGAAGTGTCTTCTAGTAAAATCAAGTTCATCGGCCATATTTTTCAAAACAAAAAGCCGTTTGTCAAGCGGAGTCATAGTAAATTATTTACGGATGTTCAAACTTGGCCGAAACTCATTTTTCTGCACACAATTAGCAAAAACCACTATCTTTAGCCTTTGATATCTTTATGATCGAGACCTTTTGGATGAAAACTCCTGAACTGAAACTTCTAGATATCGATACAAACTTTCCAAAACAGTCGAGTTCGTTCTCTAACGATCGACGTACACTATTTTTACGACTACTTTTCCGGAGCCATTTTTGTTGATTTCATGATTTTTCCAACGACATTGTTTTGCGACGAAAAGTGGTAATTTCACCAAAAATCATTATAAAACCATTATAGGATGACATTTTGACGTAAAAACATGTAAAGTGATTTTTGAATGGTCAAGACGTCAAAAGAGTATTTTTCGACGACGAGTAATATTTTCAAAACCCGTAAATGGTATAAATAACATACGAAGTGCATGCATAACATTACATTGCAACTCATGACATATCATATCATTCGTAATAGGTCCCGGTTGACGCATTACATTAAACCTCAGTGTACTCACTTTTGCCGTTATTCCAGTTTATCCAAGTGAGTTTTCATAGCCCCGTTTTACATTCTTTCGATTATTTTCAAACCCACAGGGGAGAATACATTGCACTACATTTTTTTGTACGATACCAAGTATGTTAAATTCATTACATTGCTTAAGTTACCGCATTTGCCAATTTGAAAGTCCCCATTACTTGAACATGAACCGTTAATCTTTGAAGCGAGGATGAGTGGATAGATCTATCGAGGGTGACGCCTCCATCCGGGTTGGTGAATCCCAACCAGGCAAACGGATGCATTTCATTTGATGGTATTACGGAGTTGTCTGGCAAACATTCTGCAGGGGCATACATTATTGAACAGTCTAGTTTCGGGGTCATGGGCTTAGAGCAATTGTAACATTATTTTTACGTGACTGGATTGTCATGCATGGTCTATACTTGTGTAGTCGTATAAAACATTTACATAAACCTATGATTTCTCACCAACATTATTGTTGACCGTTTTTAGCAATGTATTTTCAGGTAACTGAGGCATTCATCATGACATGGTTTAGGGACCTACATTTTGAGTCGCGGCGTTGACTTACATTATGTACATTATGGCACTTTATTTCAAAACATCGTTTGGATTTGTAACATATTTGTATTTCCGTAAACTTTGTAAACCTTTTGGGACCGATGTTGTACTCTGAATGTTTTTATGAAATATCCAACGATGTGTTTTTAAAACGACACTTTAGGTCGTTCAATATAACTGTGATGTGGTGCTATGACAGTCAATTCCCAGGAATTCCATTCCGCTGCAAATCAGGTAAATTGGGGGTGTGACAATAGCTTACGCGTAGACTTGAGAAACACTTAGCTTAGGCGTAAACCAAAGGCTTAGTAGTAGAATCCTTATGCATAATATTAGCTTATGCGTAAGACAGTCTTAGGCGTAAGAAAATGCTTAGGCGTAAAGAATTCTACGCGTAAGTGATTAGCTTATGCGTAAAACTAGGGTTTTGCCCAAAAATCCTTTACACTTATTCCAGTGTAAAAGATATCCAAAGTCGAAGTGTTTTCATGCTTATCCAAGCAAGAAAACATTGAGTAAACCAGTAGCACTGAAGATAAAACGTTGAGGAGCTTATGCGTAGACTTTGAATGCTTACGAGTAAAACTAGGGTTTTACTATGCGTAGGAATTTCTAATCTTAACCAAAACTGATTTTTAAGCACAAAAATATTTAGAAACCTGATTTTTATGATAAAAAAGCTTCAATATCACCAAAATATCACAAAAGTATGAAACTTGATGATCCAACCCACTTTTTCACCTTACGCGTAACAATGAATACACGAATGAAAACAAGCTCAAAAACACTTGTACACACGTAAAGTTTCAAACTTTATGCTAAACACTAAAACTTTCACACCAAATAAACCTTAAAGTACAAGAATCTTGAGTTTTAAAGTGTAAAAAAATTTTTAAAGCGTATGAATGTTTATGTAAGAGAAACTCACGCGTATACCTTAAAACTTCAAAAAAACAGAATGTTTCACCCAACTATATGGCGAATGATACCACTGTTAGGTCACCATGTTGTAACACAAGTATCAATATGTTAGAAATATAGAAGAGAAGGGATCGGATGAACACTAAACACAAAACACACGTATGATATAGAAAGGTTTAGGCTTAGGAATTAATGTAAAGTGAACAACCAACTTTCAAATGAAGGTTTACAAAGGTATTTATAGGGGAAGGGAGCTAGGGCAACACTTCTAGTCCCTTCCTTCCTTATTGGATATGGGCCAAGGCTTATGGGCTTTCTACATAAGCCTTGCCTTTAATACTAGCATAAAAGCCTAATTAAGCAACCTATTACATGTTAATTACAAACACTTGAAATATAGTTTAGGAGTGATTCCAACAGTCCGATATGCAAAGAATAACCCCAAAGTATACTTTTCTCTCCCCTGAAGAAAGTGTATGAAGCTTAAGAACCCGAAGTACCCGAATGCTCAAAGATAGAATAACCGATAATATTGAAGTAGCAGGTTGAATCACTGATTATCTCTGCGGATGTCAACTCTGGAATAAGTGATTATCACTGAATCACCGATTAAGCTCTCAAGTGAAAAAACATTGTGACCCTAATATACACAATCTCTCTCCCCTGATGATTGCGATACCATCGAAATCATCACACACTTGTGTATCTCTTTTATCACCAGAAACTAACTCTTCCATCTCTTCTCCCACATAGTTGGGATAAAACAACTAAAAGCCACTAGATACACTGAGTTTTTCTGCGGTCATGACATTTGTCTTCCCGGGATATCTTCAATCACTTAGAATTATTAAGTTCATCAAGTGTACTCGTTGAGCTTTTAGATGTGTGTCTCCTTCCTCCTTGCTAGTTTTGATACTTCGGAATCAACAACTCATTGTAACCCCAGATACTTGAAATCCTTTGGGAAGAACACTTTTAATCTTTGTGAGAATCAACTTGCTGAAGAATGTGAGCAAGTCTAATTGGGGATTAAATCTGACATTTCACTCTCCCCCAATTAGTGCTCTCCCCTAAACCGACAATCTGTTTGATAAATGCTCAGATTAAGAAGAAGTCTTTAGATAATCAAATGCAACTTGTCTTTAGTATTCTAACATGTAGCAGAAAAATTTAGAACAGACTGTAGACTCGAACTTCTTTAAGATTGTCCGTTTGGGAAATAGAAAGTTAACATCTTCTTCTCACCAAATGCATTCCCGTTAACTTATATATAGCAAATCCCCTTAACTCAAATCCCTCTCAATCAAACAAGAACAGAAAGATGTTCATCAAGGAAATCAACCCCGCAACTGGAAGCACTTTGTCATTAATCTCGTCAGTCCATGAGAAGATTTCAACCAATGGCTCTTAAAAGAAACTCCATGTGAAGATGACCCGATAAGAAGAAGCTCGGTTCTTACATGAGTTTGGAGCCGTATGACCATATATTCTCAGAAATAACTCAACATGCAGAATTATCACACTTCTTCTCCCCCTCAAGAATTGCATACGGAGATGTCATTCTGGATTAAACCAGTGAAATCATCCAAATGTAATCTTTTCACACTTCTCCCCCTCAAAGGTTGCATATGATGTCACCATCGCCATTATAATTGAGCAAGTGGAATAAGATTACTATCATCGTTAGTCCGGTTCACTTTAATGACTGAGCGCGCATGGAAGAAGCATGAAGCATGTTGATGAGAATGGTCATAATAAGAACATTTCTCTTCTTCCGAAGATAAAGCGCACTGAAGCGTACACTTTTCTTTCCTTTAGATAACAAGGCTTAAACTGTTGTGTTCAAACGTCATAAGAATATTTCTCTTCTTCAGAAGATAAAGCGCACTGAAACGTACACTTTTCTTTTCTTTAGAGAACAAGGCTTGAACAGTTGTGTTCAAATGTCATAAGAAGATTTCTCTTCTTCAGAAGATAAAGCGCACTGAGACGTACACTTTTCTTTTCTTTAAGGAACGAGGCTTGAACTGTTGTGTTCAAACGTCATAATCTCTCTCTTTTCTACAACTATTGGCAAACTTGTTATCAACCCCATTATCATTCAGTAGGCTCTTTGTCGTGACAGCTGATGTAGACCCAGAATGATGAATTTGACTCTGAAGTAAAATAACCCAAACTCGTGACTTAAACTTGCACATATGTAACAAAGATTGGTACCGAGAATTCATGCCCCTTTGAATCCTTAAGTACTCTATACTCTTCACCTAACCAACCAACAAGTATAAGATGTACATCACCTCTTGAAAATCCACAATTTAATGTGACACTGAGCACTACAACGTAACTCCTTAAAGTGATAGTTATTTTGTGGTGGTAAAAAGGAAAAGAAAAATCACCCAAAAAATAACTAGATTTCCAAGTCTTCGTCTTTGAAAATGCTAAAAGCTCGAACAACGATCTCGAAGAATCTTCATCCAACCATCCCCGATACTTTCAGATACTAAGTACACTCGCCCGTGCAATTTCACTTCAACCTCAAATAAATAATAGTGAACTAACGCCGTCGTCACATCTTCTGGTTAAAATCTTAAATCTAGCCTCCTTTGACGTTTTAAGTGAATTATGATAATGGTTTCATCCCGACCATGGTTAAAAGCACATAACCCTGTAAAACCTTGTAATAACCAAACTGCCATGAAGAATATCCAAACAACCATCCAAAACATGAAACACACCCTTTATCCCTGCTTCGAAGCTGAAAACGTAGCACCAGCATCAGATAAGATCCAGAAATATACTTTCTTTTCTCCAGGATGGTTCCATCATCACGGGATTTTACAATTCTATGGTTTAAACCGAGAAATAGATTCTTTTGCGAGATTTTACAAAACCAAGAATAAACCGAGAGATAATTCAGGAAATGCACATTTCTTTCACCGGGTTGTTTTCATTGTTACGGGATTTTACAAATCTATGATTTAAACCGAGAAATAGATTCTTTCGCGGGATTTTACAAAATCAAGACTAAACCATAAACAATGTCAGTTTGAATGTGTTATGACAACTTTGGTTTCGATGAATATCTGGTTTTAGGGGAACATGCAGCGGTTCATCAACGGTTCATTCTCCATCATCAACAATTCTTCTCCCATATGTAGAATACTTCACAAACCATACTAAGTAGAGTAGTATACACTACTTTCCCCTGGAGGTTGACCGTAACACATCAAAGTACACGTTTCTCCCCCATGATGATTTCGAACTTTCGGAAGCATCATTAATGTGTACGACCATCTGCACGAAAAGTTCTTGTCATAAGCAAACATCTTGAAAAATCATGCCTGGTGAAGATTCTTGAAAGATTTTGCTTAGACTGTGAAGTATCATTGACATTCAGTGGCATCAAATATTCTATGGGAATTGCTGATCACATCTCAACCATTCAACCCTTTGGTAAACACATCATCCACGTATTATGTCGGCTATTATGGTGACCACTTGATGAAGTAAAGCCGATATACCAAACTTGAACATGAAGAAGAATTCCCTAGATTTGTTACTTAAGCTTCTACTAATCCTTGTGAAAAAGAAACGGTGTAACCAATGTACAAAACCTCTTGACATATCCTCAACTGCGTGAGACACCGAAGTGATAGCTACGTTGTGGGTTAAGCGAGAAAGATACACAAGAGTAACTAAATAGCCAAGTCTTTATCACATCCAATAAATGCCCAAACAAGACATCTTCGAGGAAGAGTAGAAAGAAAGAAGACGAAATAAGTAAACGCCCCCGGAAAACCTCACTTCAAATCCGTCAAGCCGAAATGCTAGATTGTCCCATTCCAGGTCCAGTTGTAGCCCAATAAACCACATAATACACCACTTCCCACGATTACAATTTCTGGATGGTTTAATTATTTGTTTCATTGAGGTCTTTTAAAACGGAACTTATTAAAGTATCCAAAATGAATAAACTGATCCATATGTTGAATGAGATTCGTGATGTAGCTCGTGATTTATCAACATATGTTGAATGAGGCTCATGAACAAATTGATCCAATTCAACCAGATATAGTACTCAGTCCATTTCTCACACCAGATCCAATCGTCAACAAATCCAAGCTTAGGCCCAAAATACTCCTTGGCCCATCCATACTCATTGCAGCTTAATAATACACAAACCCTAATCATCCGGGGTTATAAAAACGTACTTATCTCACACACTTAACCTTTCACAAACCCCAATAAACCTTATCTAGCCCTAATTATTCTCACAAAAAAATGATCCGCCTCTCACTTTCACTAATCTGCTTCTCATCTTCACACGCTCCCAACAATAAACTCCACCTCTTATCAATCGAACCCTAATCACAAATTATCCAAGCAACTTCTTTGATACCTTTTTTGACTTTGCCACAGGGATGGCATGAAGTTTCATTGAGACATCCTCAAGGTTGAGCCAAAGGTTCTCGGGTAAGATTAATCTTAGGAGTGTATTCGTTTGAGATAACATGAGATTGATTTGTTAACAAACCAAGAAAAGAAAGGGAATAGCACTAGTTGTTATTGCTCTTGTTTTCTGTTTGTTCGAAAATTCAATTGACCCCAAAAGGATCAAACAATTGATAGCCATTAAGATGTTTTTCTGACATGATTCAAACGAATCAAAGACATGATTTTGACGAAATTGTTAAAATCACTTCTTTATTTTCATATATTATCAAAAACGTTTAGATCTATGATGATTATCCTTTGTGGTGGTATGGATCTGAAAAGGTCATCGAAACATCTTTAACCCACAAAAAATCTAAGATCGTGAACAAGTAATCATTTGTTGTTAATATTTTTCATTTTGATACCGAGGGTTTTAGAATGGTTTTGAAAAATAGAGATTGACCCTTGAGATATCAAAGAGTTTGAGTCGTGTTGTGGATCTATGATGATATTAGTTTCATGTGATTGTCCTTTCCATGTTATGAAAATACTTTGAGAATCATGAAATAAATCTGAGGTCTTTGCTGAGAGTGATACCATTATTTGAGATTTAGTGTCTTGTCTGATTGATAAATAATGGGATCAATGATGAATTCTTATCTCACTAGAATCTGAAATCTTTTGGTCGTTTATGCTTCTAAGTAGTAGGGTCGGTGATGAAGAGTATTTGTGGTTTGCCCTTCGAATCTTGAATTAATCTTTGAATGCACGAGTAATCTCTAAGATCCTTTTACATGTTACATTAGTATTTAAGACCCGATTTAATGACAAAGAAAGTTATTATTAACATTTCTTATCTTTTGGATCATATATAAATAGAGGGTAACCTTAACAGTTGATCGATGATGAAGAACCTCTTTCACTTTATAGACCTTGTGTCTTGATATAAATGTTTGAGTACAAAGAAAGAATAATTTGAGATCTTGGTGGTTTGCTATCTTCTTTAGATCTATGTAATTGGTTGTAAATAAGTTGTGATTCTATTTCGGTTCTTGATAATCTTATCGTTCTTTACTCTTCTTCTTCTTTTCCTACAAGTCGCAAGTTTTTATCAAACCTCAACGAGATCATCTCAAACCGCAACCTGTTTTTCACCAAACCGCATTACTTTTAAAGCCACTTACTCAAAACGCATCAAGACTCACCCCTTTTCACAAACCGCATAATTATTGTCAAACCGCATCTTTCTTCGAAATGCTTTTCAGTCAAACCGCTTTAGTAAATACTCAAACCGCATAACCCATTTTGACTAACCGCATAAGTTAGAGAACCTAGACAAACCGCACCCTGTCTTCAAACAGCATAACTTTTTCGTCAAAACGCATGATTTTTGAACAAACCGCAGTTGACTTAAGAGTCAAACCGCATAAGATATAAATGTGACAAACCGCATCCTTTTGAATGTGACAAACCGCATCACAAACATCAAATCTGGACAGATTTTAAGAATAAACCGCATAGAGGAATTAGACAATAAACCGCATACAAGAACGTATTATATCTGACCTAAACCGCATCGAAGAACCAGTATCACAAGTAGATTCCAAACTAAGCATAAACAGCATCATAAAACCAGTATAACAAACTACTTAGTAACAGGAAAACGCATCAACAGCAGTAAGTCGACATAACCCAGATTCAACAACAGCAGCAGTTAAACCATGTACAAAAACTGCTAATACCATATCAAACAAGCCTAACAACAGTAGCACATCAACACCAACAATAACTAACAGCAGCAAACACATCAAAACATTAACAAAACGTATCAAACCGCATCACAAAGTCTAACAAACCGCATACAAGAACCACTCAACAAACCGCATACCAAACCGCTTCAAAAACCATACAAATCATCAAAACAACACAACCTGGGCTCTGATGCCAATTGTAGGATCATACATATTATGTTGTTTGATGATTTGGGTGGTCTAGGATGGTGATGATACAAGTAATCCATGTTTAGAGAGTGAAAGAGTAGAGAGGGAGTTCTTGAGAGAGAAAGTAAAACAAAAATGTGAAAGGTTAGATTAGAAGCTCCACCCTTCCAAGGATGTAAGGGGTATTTATAGTTACAACTAATACGTCCTCCTGTCGGACTGTGGATCAGGCATACAGTGGGTAAAGACCCGTCCTTCCTCCACGGTGTTACTCTAAGCTAAACTAAGCTAATAACTAACTAATAAACTAGTAAATAACGATATGTCTACAAGCTAACATATGCTAGACAATAGTTGGGGTGACCGACACTTCACTATGGAATTTCCAATTCCTAACACCATGACCCATTGCATGACATCATGCATTAGTCATAATGGGTATTACCCATGACCCATGGAGCTAACCCATAACCCATGGACTAGATGCATTGCATCTTCTAGATATATTGTATCTACTTAGATACCCATGACCCATAACCCATGACCCAAAACCCATGGGCGAAGAGGAGCGTCCCACGGTTCCCCCAGTTTACACTGGACGGATCCCTCAAGTAAGGGATCCGTGGGATCCGTGGAACAGTAGCATGTTTTCTTCTATAAATAGTGAGCCATTTCTTCATTGTAGGGGGTCACTCCTACACATACTTTCACCAAGTATTGTAAACTCTCTAACCTCATATCCAAAAGATCTTTTTATGTAGTTTGTGTTTGTTTTTATGTGATTCTCTAGGTTCCTCTTAAAGGTAAGATCACCACCTCTTGAAGTTGAGCAAGCTCAAGTCCATGAGTTGCCATGCTTCGTCATCATCAAGACTACTAAGGTTCTCTTGTTGATAGTTCTTTGTTCCTTATTAGAAGTGTTGTGTCGAAGGCATTAGCGAAGGATGCCAAAAGGGTCTAGACGAAGGCATTAGTGAAAGGTGCTTAACGTCCGTGTCAAAGGCATTAGTGAAGGATGGCAAAAGAGTCAAGGGGAAGGCATTAGTTAAAGGTGCCAAACGTCCGTGTCAAAGGCATTAGTGAAGGATGCCAAAAGGGTCAAGTCAAAGGCATTAGTGAAGGATGCCAAGGGTGTACAATCGATGTGGAGTATCGATGTACAAATAGAGATAAGTTTTATCCAAGGATATTGATATCCTTGATGATGTTATAATAAGGAGTGGGTCTCCTTTGGGATAGGTGTTGTGTAGTGTTGGGTAGTAGTTCATCCTTTGTAATGGAACTCGGTATCTAGCCTTGTACCGGATAAAGTGTAGGCGACGTTGTGATAGGTGTGGTTCTACCTTGTGGAAGAACTCGGTGTCTAGCTTTGTACCGGAAAAAGAGTAGACGACGTTGTGAAGGCTTCTCCGCCATAAGGAGTTTTGTCATGTAGTGCTAATGAACTCTCGACTAGGTAACTCGGGGAGTGGAGTAGGGCAAGGAAGGTGTCCTTGTATCCGAACCACTATAAATACTCGTGTTGTGGTTTTGTGTTTCTTACTCTTTAACTTTCCATTACATATTTACATATCTATCTATCAACGTCCAACATACACATCTAAATAGATTGACATAAGTCGATCTAAATATTTTAAAACGAAGTTTTAATCGGTAAAACTATTCAACCCCCATTCTAGTTTTCCAAAATTGGCATCAGAGCTTCGTTACCAAGTTATTAAGAGTATATTGTACTTTTAAAACTTGATACGATCTATGTATGATTGAAAACTACAAGGAAGGAATTTCCTTAAAAACAAAAGGTCACGTTTTAAAATCATCATAATTTATAATGTTGGATAATCATAGATATTTCTACTATTTTCTTTGTTGAGAATTCTCCATACTAGGATTTGGGCATCCTAAGAAGATCATGAAGAATTTCTCTCTAATACTTATTTCCTTAAAAAGAATATTTAGCAAATGTATGATCTTTAATAAATTACAAATAAATTTTTCTCTTTTATATTTTTTTTCTAGATGAATCAATAATGTCATCCTTTTTGTTTAATCATGATTAAGTTTAAGTAGTATCTTTAAGCTCTCTTAATAATCACTAAAGTAGTTATCTATATTGAACTCATCATCAAGAATGGTATTCTTCGTTGGTCTCTATAGACAAAACTACAAACTAGTGATAATGATATCTCGGCTATTCAAGAGCCTTGACCATCATCCTCACATAAGGATTATCGAAATTTCATCTATGTCAATAAGTATCCATGTGAGATTTCTCATATTGTGATAAATGGGGTTTTATCATAATCTTTGAAAACATCCCAAAGAATTATGATTTATTCATAAAAAGGGAACCTCGTCAAATAGGACTAGTATAACACGTCAAAACCCCAAACCATAAGTTATAGAACATAAACATCGACCCTAGGCAAAAATTAGAACTCTCAAACCAAAATTATCAAGGATGACTTAAGCTGTCAAATTGATAATATGCCGGATCCTTGTGCTTGAACTAGTCGGATCCCTCATACAAGGGATCCGTGGGATCCGTGCAACAGAAGACAGAATAAGAAAGAAATGATCACACTGGAAGTTCCACTACCTACTTTACTCTATCAAGACTCACGAACATAAAACCTAGTTACTGTTCACAGGAGCAATATGATCATCTTCTTCAAGGAAACAATCTATTGTGTAAGTATAATCTTCACTACATTGTTATTTCCATTCCTTGATTCCTAGGATTACAATTTTCATCTTTAGAAGTTGAGCTCAAATGGGTTTGTCACAATTTGTTACCACATTGTTTTTTAAGATAATCTATATCAAAGAATTAACATTGTTAATATAAATTAAACTCATTCCTTGAATTCAATGAAGATGTTTTGAGCAAAATTGTGATTAAACCCATTAGGTTACTATTTACACAATTGACAGCACATTGTGGTTTTGATGTATAGGAACAATCATGCCTAGCAACTGCCAACAAGATTACCATGACACCGCTCACTACATTCCAATGTATCATCGTAAGGAAGGCCTAAGCCCGGAGGATAGAAAATCCTTCACGATGTTAGAAAAGAGGCTCTTCCACGAAGGCCGAATGGTTGAACTATCATTCCTCAACAACACCAACATTCGACAAGTCTTTGGAGGAATTCACTTTGATTACCTCTTGGACATTAATGAGCAAATTTGTCCGGTTTTTGTGCTTGAGTTTTACAAGACAATTAGAATCATTCGGAATGAATACGGGACCATTTCAATAGCCTTCATCATCAATGAGCATGTGTACACCCTCACTCTTGTAGAATTTGGAAGGATACTCGTGTCCCATATCAAGGAGTGTGTATGTACTCTAACGAATGGTCGTTGGCGGAGTTACATGACATGGTAGATCATCATGAAGTATACTTCACAGCCATCCCGGAAGCAACCACGGTAAGGGATACCTCTTCATGGAAAGATCATCTCCATCAAGAGTCACGAGAAACTCCAATGTGATTGATACGCGTACAACGCGCGTTCGGGGACAAAGGAAACTTCCTTTTCTTCGAGCAAGTTTTTTAACCACCTAGGCAGTGAACCTAATCGTTGTAGTATCGTATTAGGGTAAGCCTCGGGATTGATATCGTTCTCTAGGGGAATAGGAATGCTAGTGAGAAATTACAACGCTAAGGTTGGGGTGGAGGAAGATTATTTTTTATCTTTTTTATATTTTTTAGAAAATTGAAAAGTACGATCTTGGGGTATTGGATTTGGGGGTGGTACTTCTATCGATTACTCTACTATTATCTAATCTAATTAACTAAGCTAAGGGATATTCTATGTCTTTTGATGTGTGCTCGTATGATGATTAAAAATGTGTCTACCTAGATACTATTACTCCCTAATTATCTTTTATTGATGGTTGAATTGTCACGTCCTTATTCTTAACGCTTTGTGTCTTCTAAGGTAGTAGGGTATGCTTTTCTCCCTAACTCTTTGAGAATAACTTAAGGTTATTGCCTACAAAATCTCTAGGATTCATAAACTAACTCTAATGTTATCTTTGGATTTTTAGCCTGCAATAACTCTAGGCGATTATAAACTAATGTTCACAAAGATTACTCAAGCATTAAAAACAAAACGATGACGTATTGCAATCCTAAGCCAATTACAATTAAGATAAGAGACAACCAATCAATATTCAATAACTAGGTTTCATAGATATAAGCAAACACACAAGTAAATTAGCCGGACATGGTGAACATGCAAGCATACACACAAACAATCAAAGATATAATGAAATCAATAAAGTAAATTACTTATCTTGTTGTAAAATAGGGTATGAGAACCCTAAGATACTGCCCAAGATAAACCAAAATCGTTTTAGGTTTTTACTCCACAAAATCTACCTCTCTAAAAGTCTGA
Organism: Chrysanthemum seticuspe; assembly: GCA_019973895.1. Taxonomy (NCBI): domain Eukaryota; kingdom Viridiplantae; phylum Streptophyta; class Magnoliopsida; order Asterales; family Asteraceae; genus Chrysanthemum; species Chrysanthemum seticuspe. The sequence continues at coordinate 136,447,029 of BPTQ01000009.1, forward strand.
AAATCGAATTCTATATATAGAGTTACAACTGCGACAGCGTCACTCTTTAATTATGACGCCTTCGGATTGCCGCCATTAGGGTTTTGTCTTGACCAATTCAACTTTGTGACGGCGTCACGTTGTGGTTGTGACGCCGTCAGCTTCAACTTCTGACGCCGTCTGAATCTGGATCTAGGTCGTCTGAGTCGTGACGCCCTACTCTTCAAAGCCTGACGCCGTCAGGTGCAAAATAGCATTTTCACTTCTAAGCCGTCACAATTATAGGGACGGCGTCGCCCTTTATCCGTGACGCCGTCGGGTGCACTTCCAGCAGCTTAAGTTTCTTGATCTTGACTTTAACCATTTTCTTCACATATTCATGCCTTTTCGTCCAAATAAGCATCATTCCAGCATTTTACCTTCAAGAGACCTAAAAAGTGAAAAGGAACGAAATTAAGCAGTAACGGATATAAAAGTGGTCGATTAAGGGCTTAAATGACCCCTCAAAAGTGTACCTTTTAAATCCTTGTCAAATATCCCTACACTTGGTATTTGCTTGTCCTCAAGCAAATGTGCTTTTGGCCAATAAATTTATAAGTTAGGGGGCATGAAGCATTGGTTTAGAACAATTCACAACAAGTATAAGCCCCGCAAAAGTCATAACAATCACGGAAATTATATACTAGCACCTCACAAGTGGTGTTTGGATACTCTCATCTCTCGGGTGTATATGGAATATATCAAATTGGAAATGGAAGATAAACACTCATTAACCGGTCCTAGTACATAGATCACCATAGTCTTGAGACTAGATCAAACCTCCACTGCTTTAGTGTAAGCACCTAGGAAAAACTATCTAAAAGGTCTTTTAAAGGGTTGTAATGCTAGGCTTACGGTAGGGAAAACAAAGGGTTTGGTTGGATAGGCGATTTAGTGGTGGCAAGTCAAAAATCTTTGTTACAAGCATGAGAAGAATGACGTTGCTAAGCCAAGACTCGAAACTCTAAACTCTAGATAACTTTGAAACAAACAAACATAAATATCAAGACAAATGTAGGATGGTAGCCCGTTTTTTTTTTTTTTTTTCAACACTCTTTTTTTTTTCTTTTTTTCGATTTATTTTTCATACACTTTTACTCTACCATCCTCTACGATAACATCAAAATATAAGGGATTTATAGGCACATCCCTACACTTGAGTTTTTATTACTCTAACACTAATTTGACCCGAATTGAAAAGATCAAAACACTTGGAGTACATTATTACGTAAATAAAGGGAATTTGAATTTAACGTTCTTTCCCGTCACTTCATAAAATTTAACTTTTTCCATGAGTCCCAATCGTCCCAAAACTGTGTACAAAGGATATGACTCGACTTAGCAACTTATGCAAGTAACTAGATAATGGAACTAAGGGTTTAGTATGATAACAATAATGCACTAAAAGCGAGTGCATACAAGGTAGGCTAAGGCGATTTGGGTGTACATTTGGGGGTGGATTGTAAACAATGCTCTTCATTGATATTCCGGAAAACCGAAACATCATGAGAACCGCGAAAAGGATAGGCTCTGAGGGGTTAACTAGGGGTATCGTGTACAAAAGATGAGTACATCGCAAGGGTGTGGGGGAATTACTCAACCGATGTGGAAGAAGTAATTATAATATGGGTATCAAACAAGGGTTATCCTAATGCCTCTTATCATTTAGTTATTCCTAACTACACAAGTGTAGTCTCACTAGCGATCTTGGGATGCATCACAAAACAAATTCTAGAATCTATTATACTACCGGTACACTCTCGAAGCATTAAAGATGAATGCTTTAATTCCTACAAATCTAAGGGCGAACCTCACATTTTTGGGGTGGAATTTGAGTGGTAAAGGGTTTTTTTGCTAGTCATATAACATCCTATCCATGAGACGCTTTATTAAGACTAATGGCCCACTCCTACATGTCAAGAAAAATTTTAAATTTGGTGCCAAAATTACCCTAACCGATATTTCTCATGGTTTATTACACAAATGAAATTGGACAAGACAAATGATCAAGGATAAGCATAGTTTCAAAGTTCCCGTTTTATTTTCCCTCCCTACACTTAAACTGAACATTGTCCCCAATGTTCCCCGAAAGTATCAAAGTTATGATAATGGAAGGTAATTAAAAGAGAAAGAAACTAATACTCCCCTGATTAGCTCGGTAGGATCCGTGTGAAGTAGTGGTTAAATTCTTCTTCAAGAAGAATGTATGCGTGAAAAGCTCCTTTCAATCTTATGTTTCTTCTTCTTGATAAATAAAACTTGCACACTTTAATAAACAGACGAAACCTTCGCGTAAAATCTACGGTAAAACTATATATGACTCTACTAAACTAGGATATAATGCTTGTGGAATGGATGTTTGCATATTTTCTGGAAAATTAAGACCTGAGAAATTCCAAAAATTTATAAGTAGCACAGAAAACGATAGAAAGTTAGATAAGAGGTTTCTGCTCCTCCTAACGCCGTCAGGTAGCGAGTCTGACGCCGTCAGATTATCCTGACAGAAACTGGTCTGCTGTGTTTTTATGGAAAAATTCTAGAAAAATTACATCTTTTGAATCTGGATAAATTCCTGAAAAACATCCATTATGACTCGATACAAGTATTTGAGTCTAACAAACACACATATATATCTTTTCAATAATCGTAATTCTCATGTTTACGTAATTTTGAAAACGTGTGTAATCTTCCCTACACTTATCCTTTTTGTAAAATACCTTTATATGTAATTAAGACGAGGTTAAAGAAAAAATAAAGCATTTTCACAAATTTAAACATGAGAATAAACAATTAATGAAAAGATATATCACACACATACAAGCAAACAATTAAGCATGGGTTGCCTCCCACGAAGCGCTTTTCTTTATTTATGAGTCTTGTAGCTAGACTCGAAGTCGTGCCCCTACGTGACTTCATTACCGTTCTTTTTTTCTTTCACTAAGCCTTCATCAAAACGTTGTAGACGTTGTATGCTTACCGTGAACTCCTTCCCAACGTCTTCTATTATGATAACGGTTTTATTTTTTAGATTAGTTTCTTTCACCGTATAAGGTCCAAACCATCTTGGCTTATTTCTTCCTCTTAATGCTTTTATTCTCGATTTATACAAAAGCACCTTTTCTCCATTAAAAAATTCCTTAGGGTTCTTTTGAGTTTGTGGTATTGAGGTAGGATTATTTCCTAACTTTTTATCACGTTTCCACAATGTCGCATGTAGCCCTTGAACCATGACTTCTCTAAGCCCTCTTTCCCATTCGTTAATTTTCTTCTTAACCGTATTGTTAGGGACCTGCAGATTCTCATCAGTTATCTTCTCCATTATCTTCAAAGGATATCTTGGAACAATAGGTATCCTAGCATATCCCTTGCCACTTTTGAGTATCATGATACCCTCACCGCATTTGATGGTTGCCTTGGCAGTGGCCAGAAAAGGTGTTCCAAGGATGAGTGGCATATTTCTATCTTCCTCAATGTCTCTGATCACGAAGTCCACCGGATAAACAATATTGGCCACCTCAATTAGGACATCCTTCGTTATTCCTACAGGATAGACATATGTGTGATTTGCTAAGGAAAGTCTAAGATTGGTCTTAGTTGGCTCCTCCTTAGTCAATTTACTATAGACTGATAGCGGCATTATGTTTACGTCAGATCTCTGATCGGCTAAGGCATGTATATTATAGATGTCGCCTATGCTACATGGTATTACAAAATTCCCTGTGGTTTCTCGTTTATTAGTCACTGGTTTTTTTAGAATCAATTCGTACATAGGTCCCATAGGCATGGTGTCATATTCTTCTTTAGTTATTTCTCCTTCGAGGGCTTTCCTAAGAACCTCATTGTACCTAAAGTTGTTCACTAGGTTAACAATTGTTTTCTTATTAATCTCGTGCTTAAGGTACTATTCAATGGTCTCGGGTTCATCATTGGTTTCGGCCTCCTCCTTTTTTTTACCATCCTTGCTTTCCTTAATCTCCTTCTTCTCAACTACTCCACCTTCATCAGATACAATGGAAATGGCGTTAACAAACGAGGTGGGGGGAGGGTGATCATCGCTTCTCACTAGCACCTTCTCGGGAACCTTCGTCTTAGTATACTCTTTCACCAAGTTCATCATCTCCATCATTTTTTCCTGCATTTCCTCCCTTTGCCTATAAACCTCATCTTTGAATTTTGCTAATCTCTCCGTATGGCCTGCCATGTACTCTCTCATTTGTTCCTTAAAGCTTGGTGAGAGTGGTATTGGAGAAGTAGAACGGAAGCGCCGTTCGGAATTGAGATTTTGCTCACGGCTTGGTGATTCAGAGAGAGGTGTTGGGTGGTTGGAGAAGTTAGCAGAATTAACCGTTGCTCGAGGGATTGGTTCAGGAGCTCTCTTTTGCCTCTCAATTAGATAATTGATCCTTTTCCCAAGAGCACTCATTTTCTCTTCAGTAATGTTGGAAGGCTCATGAGGAATTGATATGGCATTAACCACTTTAACGGGGGTTTCATGGGATTTACTCTAATTTCCGTAGCTTTGATCGGCAAGCTCTTCAATAATATCCCATGATTCTTCTACGTTGAAGTTGCTAAGCCTTCCACCGGCGGCTCGATCAATGGATCGCCTGGTGATGAAGTTGGTATGGTCATAGAAGATTTGGACTTGAAGCCAAATATCAATGCCATGATGAGGGACTTTATGGAGCAAGTCTTTGAATCAGGTCCATGCCTCGTAGAGGGATTCGCCTTGAAGTTGTTGGAACGTCAATATGTCCCTTTGATAACATCAAATAGTCCTGAATATTAAGTGTCAATTTCCCCCGATAATGCTTGTAATTTATATCATTTATATGGATTTACGCTTGTTTTCCATTGTTTTCCACTTTCAGGTAAATTACGAGCATTGGAGCTAAAGAGACGCGGAACTGGAGAAATATCAAAAGATTTATCACAGTATGCTACTTTGAAGAAGTTACGGCGTAACTCATCTCTCACATTACGAACTAAATCATGACTCAGAAAACCAACTCATCAGAAGGTTACGGCGTAACTCTACCCAAGGCTACAACGTAACTATATTAGGTCAAATGAGGTTCCACGCCGCTGATAACTACGCCGTAACTATTTCATCAACTACGGTGTAACCAAGTATATTGAAGACTACGGCGTAACCACTAATAAGGTTAAGCCGTAACTAGCAGATCTAGTGCAAAATACGAAGGAATTGAAGGTTACGGCATAACTCCTGTTATAGTTATGCCGTAACCAGATCTAGCCTATAAATACCCTACGAATTCCAGCATTTCTAATCATCCCATTCCATACACAACAATCAGAGAACGTGGGAAAAAGCTAAAGCAAGTCTAGAGGAGCATACGGAGCTGTCTCCAAGGGAGAAATCACTCCCCTACGATAAGCATTAGCATTTTATCTTTTCTTTACTTTCGATTCATGTATTTTGTACCTTTGAATATTGAATTGATTTGTATGGTTAATATGAGCGGCTAAGCACCTCTTGGTGCTGGCCTAGTTATGATTCCTTAATTGTTTTGTTTGCGTTTACATTACTTCCGTATAATTATTTCTAAGTGTATGCATGCATAGTTTATTGGTAGCTACCCTTGTTTCGGTAGTTTTGAATGGCAGTAGAGGCCAATTGCCTAGGAGATATGACCAACTGATCCTAGGTGAGCGGGCTGAGACGGGAAGGGTAAGATATGACCAATTGACGACCCTTTCTACTTGTGCGATTTGACCAACTGATCACCTACCGTTTGGATGAACTTAAGAATTAGGGGGTGAGTGTTTAAGTTGCTAATGCTCGGGCACTCACTATTATAAATCTAGCATGTAGCGATACTTAATGACTTGGCTTAGGGGACCAGGATCAACAGGACTTATGAGGGGACACCTGACTTCTCCTGTGGTGGCATCTTTGGTGATAGGTTAGGGCGAATTGACCAAATGTTGTTCTCTCGACTTTGACCCCACCTAAAGTAATTACAAGTAAGTAGACGTAGACATAACTAGCTAGGAGGAATAACTAGGTTAGTACCACTATCCTCTATCGATTTATCCTTTGCCTTTATTTGCTTTTATCTGCTTTAGTAGTTTAATAATTTATTCCGTATCAAAACCATTATTAATCTGTGACACCTAGACTTAGTAATAATCCAACACACATAGCTCTTGGGATGACCTCAGATTTACCAAATACTACACAACGCACGACCGAGTACACTGTTGTAACGACCCGAAATGTAAGCTAATATAATATGTACTCTCTTTAATTTTAGATATAGTTTTAAATGTTACATGATATATAGCCCATAATATTTCTTAAGTGTGATTAGTTTTAATATCAATAAGGTCAAATGTGTACAAGTTTAGGTAACCAAGGGGTCATTCATGTACAAACCTATGGTACTTTAGTCTTAAGATACTAATCAGGGATAAGGCATACATGTATAGGTGTTTGACCAGACCAAGACTACACCAATAAAACAAGGTTTCAAACTCAGTTACAAGAAGAGGACCTGTTGGTGGATTTGATTCGAAAATCAAGTTAAAAGTAGTATTGTAATCAGTTTCGTGTCCAAGTGCCGTAAGTATAGTTATATTTCCTGGTAAATTATGGTTAGGATTACTAGTAGATTTTGAACACCTCAATATCTTTAAGGTGGCTTTTAATTCATAACTAGTAAAATAAACCTTAACTGGTGCTTTGATTATTTGAAAGAAAATTTAATGAAAACTAGTAATTTGCAAAAATGGGTGCTTTTGGTTTAAAAGAAAAGAGATTTATCAAGTTACAAATAATGTATGCAAGGTGTTTGATGAAAGTTCTTAGTCAAGATAATGACTTTATAATTAATAAAAAGAATCATGTTTTGGTTACATGGTGATCCAGTAGGTTGTATACAGAAAATTATGATTTATAAGTTATAAATTAGATAAGATATAAAGTGAATGGTTTTCCAAGTGTAATATGTGACATGCATGTTTATGTGTATAGGTTCCGGAGCAAGTTGCAAACAGGTTAAAAGGTGAGTAACGAGCAGGCAAGAAATGGGTAAATGACACCCGGAATACGCCTAATAGATTAAGTATGAGGGTGTGCATTTACCTTATTGCGGGTTTTACGATTCATATTATATAGTATATTGTGATTGTATTTTGTGCAAGTATTCATTTGGCATAGATGAATTGGCATGTTGAACAAGTTTTTATGTTGAGCAAGACTAGTATAAGTGATAGTCAAGAATCACTTTTGTAGTTACTTATGGCATGTTATGATAGTTAAGGATCTTTACGAAGCAAGTATTATTTATGCCTTGTGTACATGTTAAATGCTCTTACTCACTAAGTTTCATACTTACGGTTTCATGTTAACATGTTTTTAGGTAAAGGAAGTGGGTCAAGGAGGGACTTAGGCAAGATGTCAATTAGCAGCTAGTGGCTTAACTTTTCATGTGTGGTAGCAAGCCGTCTTTTGAACCATCTATGATATGAACTATGAAAATCCCTCTTTTGTATGCAACATAGTAGTTGCATAGATTGTAATTATGTGTATGTAAAGTGTAGTCAAAACAAGTCTTTTGAGTAGTTGTGTGTCACGTTTATGTAAGGTCAAGATACTAGTTTTGGTTATCAAATGCAAGGCCATGTTATGATCATATATATGTCTACTTGGTTAAGAGATTTTGTAAAACATCAGGTTATGTATAAAATAGTTTATAGCAGGTATTTGTATATTAGTAATGAAAAGTATTTTAGCTGTAGTTAAAGTATCATGCGGCCTGGTCCTTGCTTCAAGTTATAAATTACAGGTCTTTGTTTTAGTTGTGGTCATGGTTGTAGTAAAGGAAAAGAAGTGCAGGTCTACGGTTTATGGTATAAAAATAGATGAAGCACATGTATCAGGTTGGTCTTAAATCATGAGTTTGTCCCTTTACAAAGTCAAGTCTTTTTCATGAAATTCAAATAGGTATCTTTTTAAAGTCGAGCATTTTAATGTCTTCCGTTGCATAATTAAATTTAAAAAAAAATTGCACTTGTTTCAACTGCCCATTAGTGCATTAGGGTAGACCATATGTATAACGAGACTTTATAAATATTAAAACCTATTCAGTAAAACCTGCATCAAGTTTTTGGCGCCGGTGCCGGGGAGTTATATTAGGATTAATATTAAGTATTTCAAACAAGAAGACGATGAAACATTGTATCAAGCTTGGGATAGATACAACGATTTGCTTTACAAATGTCCTACTCACGATCTGAACAACCAGCAAAAGGTCAACATTTTCTACAAAGGAATCAACGTAACTACAAAAGCAGATGCTGGACTATCAAGGACCCATCCCGAACATGACTCCTACTCTTGCTATTGAAGCCATTCAAAAAATGGCTGATCAATCACAAAAATGGCACGACGGATGTAGTAAAAGAAACCAAGGTGGAAGTTTCGATGGAATTGCAACAATAACCAACAAGCTTGAGAATCTCGGTCAAGATATGCTAAAAATCAAAGAAACTGTTCATGCCATCCAAGTCGGCTGCAAAAACTGTGGTGGGGGACATCTGACTAAGAATTGTCCCCACGTTGACGAAGAAAGTATAATTGAAGAAGCAAAATATGGAGAAAATCGACTGTTTTACGAATATAATCGAAATAGTAACGGGTATCATGGAAATTATAACCTTGGAGAAAGAAAGCCCAATATGGAAGAAACAATAAACAAATTCCTGAAAACTTCAGCCCAGAAACAAAAAGAACAAGATAAATGGTTATGAGATTTCCAGGAGAACACAAATAAAAATCTTTCCAGGCACGACGAAACCCTAAAAAATCTTGGAGCAATGATAGAAAAACTCAGTGATGAGATAGAAGACATTGAACTTAATGAACCCAAGCCCATGGTGAAATGCAATGTTGTTTTCGCCAATAATTCACAGGAGGTGATTGAGGAAAGCAAATCCACAACCAGTGATTTTGAGGAGACGATTGTCGACAAGAAGTTAAGGTTACACCGTAACCATATCCCTGAGTTACGGCGTAACCATGATTCAGGAAATGTATCCAGGATAGACACAGGTTTATTTTCAGTTAAGGATATTAGAGCAAATGGGTTAGTCATTCCGTGTTCTGTTGGGAATATTGATATCTTGGGGGTAATAGATTTTGGATCTTGTATAAACATCATGCCACTTTCCATATTCTTAAAACTTAAGATTATCCATCTTTGGGAATCGGATATCTCGATTAATTCAGCAACTGACACCAAGGTTACCCCTTTAGGTATTACACGTGGTACCTGTGTCAAGGTCGATAAATTTGTTTCAGCACCTAAATTTGTAGTCATCGACATGGAGGAAAACAAAAAGGAACATTTGATTCTTGGTAAGTCGTTCCTTGACTCATTAGTACGTTATGGGGGATACTATGGCGATATAGTGGAGTTTAAATTGGACAAAACTTTATGCCTTGAACCGGATAGAATTGTTATGACTGAAGATTCACCAAGGATTAAATTAGATGATTCTGATAGGTTCCCACCTTCATATTTTGGCCAATTACAGGGGACCGAATCGAGTGACGATGAAAGCAATGAGGAAGAGATTCCACCTTCTATACCCAGTTATGTTGTTACGGGAAAACTTCACTGTTGTGCTCCTGATACTTATTTAGTTGATGGGACCAAGGTAACATTACCCACGTGTTCTCCTTTTCAGAAACGATGCAATGGAGGAGGACAACATCTGATTCGAATGATTAAAGAGGCTGCGGAAGTTTGGTGGTGCTGGGAAAACGAGATTCTTATCAGGAAAAAGTGGTTACAAGGGCATAATGTTTTTAGCGAATGGTTCACCGAGATTGATTGGACCATTCATTTTTGTGAACCTGCTATCATGACTGATGACTACACCATGGCATGGCCTACATGCAACCCCAATCGCAAGATCTGCGATGGAGGAGAATTCCCTGAACCTAAATGGCTCAAACGCAAGGAATGGGCATGTTTTGATGAAGATAAGAGAAGCAAAGTAGGATACAGGGGGATCACATTTGAAAATTGGTTACGAGTAAAATTTGGTTATGCTAAAATAAAATGGGACGAAAAGGCTAAATTTCGTTGCGAATGGGCACAAGCTAATTTTCTGCAGAAAAGATACACCATGACTCGGTTTATTTCTCCACGTGTTTGGGACCAGCCTTCTTCAAATAAAAATGACATGGAGGAAGTCGGGCAAGCCCAAAAGCCCCCATGAAGCCCCGCGGCTCTGAGTCTAACTTAAAGACTCGTAAATAAAGAAAAGTGTTCTTTCGGGAGACAACCCGAATTATCCCTTTCTTTTGTTTTATTTCCATTTCTGTATGGCTTTGTGTTTTCTAACCATTTTTGCAGGAAACGAAGACTTAATTACTGCTGCAGTTTGTTGATCTGATCATAGTTATGGCGTAACTCATCTATGTGATTATGCCGTAACCAACCTTTTGTAGCAGAATCTTGGACGCATCACCAATTACGGCGTAATACCATCTCTGTGGTTAAGCCGTCACCGCTTTCTTTGCAGCTTATGTCAGGTTTTGCTAGTTATGGCGTAACTCACTCAAAGAGTTACGACGTAACCCTCCTACGCTTTAATTCTTTCATTTTAAAACACAATAACCTTGTATTAGTTTTTTTTTAATGAACTTTGTGGGTGTGTTCCCTGTAAATCCCCTCACGAGACATCACTCGTCCACTTGGGATACCAAGTGGTTTAAAAGGCTTGTTGCATATGCTAAATGCAACCGTGATTCCTACGAAAGTGAGTTAGGTTTGTTTTTCATTTTTCATTTTTCATTTTTTCTTTTTAGAATTATGCTTGTTGGTAGTGTGATTTCAGGGATTGAAGTTTGTTCATGATGCTTATACGAAGGCATGTCTCTTTTTTGTGGGCCTTCTTTCTTTATGGAGCAAATTTCAGGGAAGTTCTCGCTCTAATTCTACTTTTCTCTTCACCTTTATTTAAATGCCTAGTACAAAAGGGACTTTGTACAATTCAAGTGGGGGGACGGGAGTATAAATATCTCTTGAACATTATTTTGCCCTCATTTTTCTAGTTTATTTTGAAAATTTATGCCATTTTTAAAATTTTGACATGTTTTTCTTAACCTAACTAGATTAGACCTTAGCCGAGGACATACAACCCTTGATATATTATGGTGAGATTAGCCTTATCCGTTTCCAATATTTTACCCCAAATCCACCAAATTATGAGTGTGCCGGTAGCTTGTAAACTTTAGAACTTGGCCTTTGCATCATTTCGAGACCATAGACGAGATATGCTGAGTTAGCTTGATGTATTTGGACTTTTCAGTTTTAGAAGGCAATATTATAGGATTATCACCCAAATAGCCTATCATTGTGTGTCTATCGATTAGTCACCTCGACTTCTCAACCCCCATGTGAAACCCTTTTGTTGCGCTCACCTTTAGTGCAAGATACCCCTAGATACACCCATTTGAGCCATTCCTTTTATTTTGTTAACCCAATATATTGTTTCGATACACCTATACACCTTAGCATACCCTGTAGTCTTTATTTGTGATTGGGAAGTCATCATTTGCCTAAGTTCAAGGTTCAAGTGGAAAGGTTCAGAAATCACGCTTTCATCAACAACATATTCCTGAAGATCATTGAAGACCCCCCAAATTCTCATTGTTCATCTCAAGTGGGGGGATATTATGTTTAGTTATTATTGTTATGTTGAAAAAAAAATAGTTGTTATGTTATTGTAAAGTGCGATGTTATAAGCACTATGTTATGAGCTTTATAGAATTAGTATCGAGGAGGCCACCTCGGTCATATTTGAAGATTGGAGTTGGTAGTTATGCCAACAGTTGGAGAAAAGGTAGTGTGCACATCATGACGTCCTCTAATGACACATCTACCTAGTATTTCATGATCCGGTTTCTTGACTTCAAAACTTGAACTTTGGGCGGACGGTAAGTGGTGATGACTTGGTTATAGATTTAGACTACCTGCTTGTTTTTTATTTTGCACCATTTATATATCCCATGTCTTATCCTACCCTTTAGTCATGAAGCGTGTCTAGGTGATGCAGCGAGCAATCTTTGGTGTCTTGGACATGGATTTGGTCATGTATCATTGATTTTATCCACTTCGCCGTGACATGTTAGTAATGACGAGTCACCCCTTAACCTTTGTCGTGTCTACCCATATTGCCTTCGAGAATTGTTTAGCCCTTAACTCTAGTGGTGAAGATTTGTATAACCACCAAGCTTATATAGAATACATGCTATGACTGTGCGATTGAGTGATCACCCCGAAATTGACACTTAGAATAGTTGAGAGATTTGAGTGTTTCGTTCAAATTTCATGAGGTGTTCGGCTTTGTTTTATTCTAGCATAAGGGATTTATAAACTTATATTTTCTAGATTTTGGGAGATATCTTTTTAAGAATCTTTCTAATAAGGTCTACTTGAGGGCAAGTAGAGTTCAAGTGGGGGGATATTTGATAACATCAAATAGTCCTGAATATTAAGTGTCAATTTCCCCCGATAATGCTTGTAATTTATATCATTTATATGGATTTACGCTTGTTTTCCACTTTCAAGTAAATTACGAGCATTGGAGCTAAAGAGAAAGCAGAACTAGAGAAATATCAAAAGATTTATCACAGTATGCTACTTTGAAGAAGTTACGGCGTAACTCATCTCTCACATTACACCGTAACTAAAGCGTGACTCAGAAAACCAACTCATCAGAAGGTTATGGCGTAACTCTCCCCAAGGCTACGACGTAACTATATTAGGTCAAATGAGGTTCCACGCCGCTGATAACTACGCCGTAACTATTTCATCAACTATGGCGTAACCAAGTATATTGAATACTACGGCGTAACCACTAATAAGGTTACGCCGTAACTAGAAGATCTAGTGCAAAATACGAAGGAATTGAACGTTACGGCGTAACTCCTGTTATAGTTACGCCGTAACCCAGATCTGGCCTATAAATACCCCACGAATTCCAGCATTTCTAATCATCCCATTCCACACACAAAAACCAGAGAACGTGGGAAAAAGCTAAAGGCAGGTCTAGAGGAGCATACGGAGCTGTCTCCAACGGAGAAATCACTCCCCTACGATAAGCATTAGCATTTTATCTTTTCTTTACTTTTGATTCATGTATTTCGTACCTTTGAATATTGAATTGATTTGTATGGTTAATATGAGCGGCTAAGCACCTCTTGGTGCTGGCCTAGTTATGATTCCTTAATTGTTTCGTTTGTGTTTACTTACTTTCGTATAAATTTCTAAGTGTATGCATGCATAGTTTATTGGTAGCTACCCTTGTTTCGGTAGTTTTGAATGGCGGTAGAGGCCAATTGCCTAGGAGATATGACCAACTGACCCTAGGTGATCGGACTGAGACGGGAAGGGTAAGATATGACCAACTGAAGACCCTTTCTACTTGTGCGATTTGACCAACTGATCACCTACCGTTTGGATGAACTTAAGAATTAGGGGGTGAGTGTTTAAGTTGCTAACGCTCGGGCACTCACTATTATAAATCTAGCATGTAGCGGTACTTAATGACTTGGCTTAGGGGACCAGGAACAACAGGACTTATGAGGGGACACCTGACTTCTCCTGTGGTGGCATCTTTGCTGATAGGTTAGGGTGAATTGACCAAATGTTGTCCTCTCGACTTTGACCCCACCTGAAGTAATTGGAAGTAAGTAGACGTAGACATAACTAGCTAGGAGGAATAACTAGGTTAGCACCACTATCCTCTATTGATTTATCCTTTGTCTTTATTTGCTTTTATTTTCTTTAGTAGTTTAATAATTTATTCCGTATCAAAACCATTATTAATCTGTGACACCTAGACTTAGTAATAATCCAACACACGTAGCTCTTGGAACGACCTCGGCTTTACCGAATACTACACTACATACGACCGGGTACACTGACTGTTAGTGCATTAGGGTAGACCATAGGTATAACGAGATTTCTTAAATATTAAAACCTGGTCAGTAAAACCTGCATCACCCTTCTAAGCTTAGTGGTTCTCCCAGGTGGGAAAATTAGGCAAGGAAACGAGAAGTGAGATCATCCCAACTTGAGATGGAGCCGGTGGGAAGTCGCTCAAGCCAATTACTAGCTTGGTCCCGTAGAGAGAATTGGAAGAGACGCAAGCGCGTGGTTTCCCGAGTAGTAGCATCGAGGTCGATGGAATCGACGATTTTAAGAAAATCCTTAAGATGCTGATTAAGATCTTCGGAACGAAGTCCATGGAATGCACATCCGTTTTGCACCAACCGGATGGTGTCGGATCGCAGGTCCGTAGTTTGAACTTGATCGGGGAGCTCAATGGTGTTCCTATAGCCTAGGTGGCTTGGTCTTGAGTATTCACCAAGAGTACGGCCTCTTGGCGGGTCATTTGGTGGTGGGTTGATGAGTGGTGGTTGATTATCACCTTCCATGATGAAAAGTGATAGGATTTTTAACAAAGGTCACGAAGAAGGGGGATAGACTACGAGGAAGCTAAAAATGAGAAAAATCTTACTTGATAGGAATCAATAAAGGGAACCTAAACGAGATAGACTCCTAACTAGCTATTCTATTCCCCGGCAGCAGCGCCAAAAACTTGATACGCGTACAACGCGCGTTCGGGGTCAAAGGAAACTTCCTTTTCTTCGAGCAAGTTTTTCAACCACCTAGGCAGTGAACCTAATCGTTGTAGTGTAGTATTAGGGTAAGCCTCGGGATTGATATCATTCTCTAGGGTAATAGGAATGCTAGTGTCAAATTACTATGCTAAGGTTGGGGTTGAGGAAGATTATTTTTTATCTTTTTTTATATTTTTTTAGAAAATTAAAAGGAACGATCTCGGGGTATTGGATTTGGGGGGTGGTACTTCTACCGATTACTCTACTATTATCTAATCTAATTAACTAAGCTAAGGGGTAGTCTATGTCTATTGATGTGTTCTCGTATGATGATTAAAAATGTGTCTACCTAGATACTATTACTCCCTAGTTATCTTTTATTGATGGTTGAATTGTCACGTCCTTATTCTTAACGTGTTGTGTCTTCTAAAGTCGTAGGGTATGCTTTTCTCCCTAACTCTTTGAGAATACCTTAAGGTTATTGCCTACAAAATCTCTAGGATTCATAAACTAACTCTAAGGTTATCTTTGGATTTTTAGCCTACAATAACTCTAGGCGATTATAAACTAATGTTCACAAAGATTACTCAAGCATTAAAAACACAAAGATGGCCTATTGCAATCCTAAGCCAATTACAATTAAGATAAGAGACAACCAATCAATATTCAATAACTAGGTTTCATAGATCTAAGCAAACACACAAGTAAATTAGCCGGACATGGTGAACATGCAAGCATACACACATACAATCAAAGACATAATGAAATCAATGAAGTAAATTACTTATCTTGTTGTGAAATAGGGTATGAGAACCCTAAGATACTGCCCAAGACAAACCAAAATCGTTTTAGGTTTTTACTCCACAAAATCTACCTCTCTAAAAGTCAGAAAATCGAATTCTATATATAGAGTTACAACTGCGACGGCGTCACTCTTTAATTGTGACGTCGTCGGATCGCCGCCATTTGGGTTTCGTCTTGACCAAGTCAACTTTGTGACGGCATCACGTTGTGGTTGTGACGCCGTCTGAATCTGGATCTAGGCTGTCTGAGTCGTGATGCCCTACTCTTCAAAGCCTGACGCCGTGTAACATATTGGATTTCACAAACACATCATATCATAATGACAAGAGGCGTACAAGGTGAGGTTTTAGAGAGAGAAAGAGTTAGAGGTTTGGGAACTTAGTGAGAGAAAATGAAAGTATTATTATGAGCTCCAACTCTCTACCTTGGGAGGTAGAGAGTATTTATAGTCTTACACAAATAGCCACCAACGGGCTGTGGATCAGGCATACAGTGGGTAAAGACCCGTCCGTCCTCCACGGTGTTACTTAACTAAATACTACTTAACTTATAATAATCTACGACTACAAGCTTTCTAACGATTACATATACTTGAGGTGACCGACTCTTTAATAACTGAATTTACTAAATCCTAACAATCTCTCCCTAAGGGAGGTCACCTCAAAAATACATTGAATACAAACAGATATTACAATACGATTGTCCTTGGATTCTTGTTAATTTTCTTTGCTCTGTAGCTCGTAGTCATTGATTCATCATTTTTGCATGTTGGGATAATCCAAGTGGAGGTCTTTAACTGATCCACGTGATAATGAGTTTTGAGCCAGCTTTGAGATCATCAGCTAACATAAATTTCTGACTCTTCCATTGTGGTGTTGGTATTATGTGATGTTGTGACATTTGGACCGACATGCTCACATTTTAGATCATGATTTCTTCTTATCAGAGTAGCGGAAGCTTTAGTTGATTCATGATATTAGCAGCTTAGCAGAAGCATGGAGTGAAAATATCAGAGTAATTGATGCACTAATCATGATTTCATTAGAGATGAATGTGTAGTGTGAGCATGCGGCAATGGATTGACCGCTTCATTCTGATCAGCTGCAAACGCCGGGTGTACCTGTATACAACAGTTAGCAATAAAATGCACAAAAGTGTCTTTGATCACTTTCGTTGAATTGAGGTACACGGCCCACTGTTCCTCATTGATCAGTACAAGTATTGCCTGTGATCAGGTATAATTCCGAAGAATTTCCTTGACAAGGTTTCGCAGCTGGTCTAGCTGTTCTCAAACCAGAACGTCTCAAAGAAGACAACACGGAGTGAGTGAACCAGCGAATTGAGATTCACTAATTGATAAAAGGAGATTTGAAAAGCAATCGTGTATCGCTCAATAGAAATTGTTTTTGCAATACAACGAAGGTTTTAATGAAAATCAATTATCAATCATAAACACCTTTTATTTTGAAATGTTAGTACTCAGTCGATGTGCTAAAGAAAAGAGGTTTTAAGCACAACGACCGGTTTTTCAAAGGTATCCGTCAATCCATAACCTGAACCAGATTCAAAAGATTGAATCGCCCCACTGTTTCTGCTCAGTTGTCACATGGTTGATCTATTGGATAGATCTCAAATGCCACCCACCAGGAGCTTGTTTGATGTTGGCTCCAGAAGGATTTCCATCTTCATTGTGAATATGTTTGCATATCACTCAGATGTTCTGGCAATACCACAAGGATAATGTGTAGGACTCATAAGATATAATCTCTCTTTCCACATTGTGTAAAACAGAGAGTCTTCATTGACAGTGTCCTAATGAGATTTATTTGATGATCTCGTGGCTCTAGACTTAATTGTGCACATTTGGTTTCTTATGCCGGCGACTAGGGAGAGGGTCACCTTCTTCAATATCAACAAACTCTAAGAGAGAGTCGATAGATAATGTCGGTTCCCCGTGAGAATAAAACAAGCCCTTTTAAGAGGAACTTGAGTGGTTTGGGAAGTTGTAGTGCAGTGCGTCACTGGGTCCATGATGTCTTGTCTTCAATACCAGTGTTATCTTAGTAAGCACTAGTAGCATATGTATTGAACCTGGTTTCTGCCCTAAGGTTGAATTAATGGAGGGCTATTTTTTTTCACCCTTTTTACATTCAATTATTTTTCATTCTTCAACCCCTTCAGTGCTTACCGAGACTTCATAACTAGAACCTTGTTGGGTTTATTCCAGTTCTAGCTCTATCTCAGTCCGCACTCTTCCCATATCTCACTTTTCTCCTTTTTATCATCATACCTAAGGACTTCTACACTAACTAGTGGATTGTCCCTGGGTAGATCCCTTCGGTTCTGGCGGATCGTGGGAACGAATACCTAACCTAACCATCCTTATATCACCATACATAAAG
Source organism: Chrysanthemum seticuspe (assembly GCA_019973895.1). Taxonomy (NCBI): domain Eukaryota; kingdom Viridiplantae; phylum Streptophyta; class Magnoliopsida; order Asterales; family Asteraceae; genus Chrysanthemum; species Chrysanthemum seticuspe. Next base: position 136,464,918 of record BPTQ01000009.1, read on the forward strand.
TAAATTTTGTCAGTCTATTTGGTATTGTTCATCTGCCGTTGGAACCAATTGAAAACCATTTGAAAATCAATCCAGATACTTGTGATATATTATCAAATTATTTTGTACCTGAATTGTTTTTGATAATTTTAGAAAAAGAGCTCCCCCTTAACATGTGCATCATGTATTAGAAATCGTTTTAGCACACAGAGGCAACAGGAAGAATTAACTTCTTTGATTACCATTTTCTAAAAGATATCAACATCACTTCCCTGATTAAATCAAGTAGATGAAGCATATTTGGGGAAGGATGAGGTTTTCAAAAGTTTGCTCCCCCTTAATATGTGCCTCGAGGTTTCAAAGAGTTTTGCACATATTAGAAAGAACCTGCACTTAGAGACAAATCAATCACGTTTCAATTCTTTGTGGTTTTAAAAGGATGCTCCCCCTCAACATGTGCATGGAAAACTTGAAATCGTTTGGCACATGTGGGGAGGAAAGCTTGCAAAACACTTGTGAAACCATTTATCGAATCATCAGTTTAAATCCAATTTAAATCACAAATTCTCCCCCGATCACAATTTTCTAATCATTTGAGATTTGTGATCTATGTAGATTTAAATTGATTTTCAAATCTTTTGAGGAGAATTGTGACTTGATTATAAAAACATTTTAACTAGAAAGGATCGGATTTTGAGAGTTTAAACTCCATTGATTAATCATGCATGATTATCTTTTGAAAACAATTGTATGACAAATAACCTTTTGATTTAATTGAAATCATTCTCCCCCTCAATCAATGACATAAGTTGTTGATTGAGAGATAGATATTTTTGACAAACGTTAAGTTCAGATGATTTTCAAAAATAGGGTCCGAGTTATTTTTCAAAGCAATTAGTTTTCATTAGATAGTAAGTAATTGTTTATAGAATCAGAGCATGAGTTTTGAAAAACAATATAAAGCATGGCTCTGTTCTTTCTTTGAAAAACGGGTTACTGCCTGAAATGACAATAAACCATTGTTTCACTTTCTCCCAAAAATATTTTTGATTTTTTGAATTTTTTTTTTTAAGAACATTCGAACAACATCTAAAATCCCGTGTCATTCTTTGAATGACAGCACAAAGACCGTAGATATTATCGAATGGAGAAAAATCATGACAAAAAGACAATATTTTTTGAATTTTTTTTTTTTTCAAGATTTTCAAATTTTTTATGGATTTTTGAAAGTTTTATATTTTTCTATTTGCTTTTTGAATAAAATATTTACAAGAGATGGATAAAGAAAGACCTTTACTCCTCGTCTTCCTCTTGAAGACGTTTGAGTGTTTCCGGTTGTAGACTCTTTAGACCAAGTCATGGGAGGATAAACTCAAAACGTTCTCTAGGAAGAGCTTTGGTAAAGATGTCTGCTAATGGGTATTCAGTTCTCACAAAATAGAGTTCCACCACACTGTTTTCTACTTGCTCCCTGATGAAATGATGTCGAATGTCGATGTGCTTTGCTCTTGAGTGTTGAACGTTGTTGCATGAAAGAGCAATAGCACTTTTATTATCACAGTACAGAGGAATTTTGTTGAATTCAAAGCCATAGTCAGATAATTGGGATCTCATCCATAGGATTTGAGCACAACAATATGACATGGCTATGTATTCAGCCTCTGTAGAGGAAATAGAAGTACTCATTTGTTTCTTTGAAGACCAGCTCACAAGCTTATCACCCAAAACTGAGCACCTCCAGACGTACTTCGACGTGTATCTTGACATCCTGCATGATCAGCATCTGCATAGGCTGTTAGTAACATACCGGTGTCCTTCAGGTTGGCTGACGTATACGACTTTTTTAAGATCTCCGTTAAGAAAAGCCTTCTTTACATCCATCTGATATACTACCATGTTCTTACTTGCAGCATTAGGCAAGAAGATTCTGATTGCCTCGATACAAGCAACTGGAGCAAATGATTCTTCAAAGTCAATACCCTCCTCTTGACAGTATCCTTTTGCAACCAATCGAGCCTTGTTCTTTAAAACATCACCGTGCTCGTCAAGTTTTACTTTGAAGATCCATTTTAGAGCAATGATCATTGCACAATCTGGAGCAGGTACTAATTCCCATACATCTAGTTGATCAAACTCATGAATTTCTTCTTGCATGGCATTGAACCAGTTGTCTTCATTCATGGCAGTTTTCACGTCTTTTGGTTCGATCTTAGAGAGTACGGAGTTGAAGAACCACCATAAGGCATCGGTTGCAAGTTGTTTCCGTGTGGATACTGGACGGGAAAGGTTTCCAATGATGTTGTCCAATGGATGATCATGTGTCCATTTTCTAAGGTGTTCATGTGGTTGTTGTTGAGGAACTGAAGTAGCAGAGTTAATATCTCCTGAAGAAGATGGTTCTGATGATGACTCAGGAGCAAATATGTTTTCAAAGGGTTCATCTTCTGGAGGAGCAAAATGGTTTTCATCATCTGTAACAGCAGCAACATTTCCATTGTGTACACTCGATGATTAATGATTTGTTGATGAGACAGAGTGATCAGCAGCAGGCGCTTCTTGACTTAACGACATTGAAACTGAAGGGTTAACTTCATTGACAGGGATATAGGCAGCCTCTGTTGATGGAACTGACATATCATTAGCACTTGGCTCATAGTGTTCATCAAACATTGGATCAAATAATTTCTTCAAATCATCTTCTGAATGAGGTACATAAGGAGTTGCTGGTGCGGGATTAGAAATAAGAGTAGAACTGATAGGACTACTTGATAAAGGTTGAAATGCGGGTCCAGAACTGGATTGTCCTGGAGCCATTTGACCGGTCACCTCATCGAACGTAACGTGAATTATTTCCATGATATTTCAGGTTCTCTTATTGTAGATTCGGTATCCTTTTCTGTTTGGTGCATAACCTACAAATACTCCAATGTCCGCTTTAGCTTTTAGTTTACCTAAATCTTGACCGTCATTAGTTGGGTAACATAAAGCACCAAACACACGAAGGTAGAATAGATCAGGTTTTCGTTTATGGACAAGTTCATATGGAGTTTTTCCATGAGAGGTGTGAATAAGCGAACGATTTTGGGTGTAGCAAGCAGTGGTAATGGCTTCAGCCCATTGAAACATTGGAACCTTTGAATAAATTAGCATTGTTCTTGCAGCTTCCACAAGAGTTCGATTTTGTCTTTCAACTACACCGTTCTGTTGAGGAGTTCGTGGAACACTTCTTTGATGACTGATTCCAACACTTTCATAAAACTGAATTAAGTCTTTGTTAACAAACTATGTGCCATTGTCTGTTCGAACAATTCTAACAGTATTGTTGAGTCGAACCTGAAGCTGTTTGGTAAGTTTGATGATGACATCTGGAGTTTCATCCTTTGTCCTCAAAAACTTTACCCAAGTAAATAGAGAGTAGTCATCAACAACTACTAGAATGTATTTCTTCCCATTTATCGTTTGCACTCTCATTGGTCCGCACAGATCCATATGAATGGTATGAAGAACTTTCATTACTGAGTTTGTGGGTTTTGGTTTATGGGCATATTTTGTGCTTTTTCCCAATTGGCAGGCTGAACAAAGATGATCTTTTTCATACTTTAATCTGGGTAATCCTCTTACTAAGTCCTTTCTGGAGAGATTGTTTATGGTACCAAAGTTCAAGTGATTGAGACGACAGTGCCATAGCCATGACTTAGTTTTGGAAGCCTTTGACAGCAAGCAGATGGGTGAAGATTTCATCATATCTTCGATAGAGATGGTGTATAGGTTTGAACCACGAGTTCCTCTGAGAAGTTCCACACCATCAAGTTCTCTAACAAAGCAAGTATGTTTTCTGAAGGCCACTTCTAAATCTGAGTCACAAAATTTCCCGACAGAAAATAGATTATGTCCAAGACCTTCAACATAATATACCCTGGAAATCACACTATCTCCAACCACGTAATCTCCATAACCCATAATAGCACCAAAATGATCGTTTTCGAATCTCACAGTTCCGATGAATTTACTCACGAAGTTCATGAGCCATGACCGGTCTCCAGTCATATGCTTGGAACAGCCTGAGTCCAAGTACCACAGAACGATTTGAACGATCTGCAGTTGAACACAGAAAAGAATGGATAACTGGATAATTGGGATCCCCATGCAAGAATGGGTTCCATTTGGTTAGTAACGGTGATTGGAACACCCACATCAGATGTAGAAACAATAGACTCATTAGAAATAGATGCAGTGCTAGTGTCCATATTTGACCTATTCAAAGTATGTTCACTTCTTAAGGGAATAGTTCTACCAGTAGGCATCCAATTTCTAGTGGGCATTGACTTAGAAAATTTAGGGCAAAACTCATTACGCCCAGTAGGTATCCATTGATAACCTATATTACTAAATTTCCTTCCTATGGGTTTCCACTATTTTCTAACTTTCTTTCGCCTTTGCCTTTTGGCCTTCTTGTCTTGATTTTTAGCATTAACAGTTTTAACAGGGCATTTGACAGCATTAGACAAAACATTCACACCACATTCACGATTAGTAACAGTAATCAAGCAGTCATCATTACATGGTTTGCGAATAGTAGCAGAATTCGAATTAATTACAGTACGCTTATATCTAATACTAGAATCAACACGATTCATTTTATTCAACTCAAACTTAATATTCCTACGGTGATCTTCTACTTTCTTCCAATGCACATTCTTAGCTTGCGAGGTCCTATCTTGCTTGGTATTGCCTGGAGGCTTTGACCCGCTTGCTTTAATGTCACTGATTACTCCTGTAGAAGGAATTGGAACATTAGTTGGTTTTGTTACTTTTTGCATTCCTGAACTAGAAGTGCAGGGATCTGAACTACTTGAAGGCACATTAGTGTTCACTTTCTTAAGAGTGGGCATAGAATGGTTTGTATGCTTGGCACTAGGCACAGAACAAGGCATCACAGCTTTACCTTTCGCACCTAAGGATTTAGGACATGTTGCTATTAAACATTCTAGCAGCTTTTGAGATCGTTTGGCTTGAATGCACGCAAACCTAATTTCTCTATCAAGAGGCTTATTTATGAAATCCTCTTCCACAATCTCACGGAGACATTCTAGATTATCCTTAAGGTGAGCACAATAGTTATGAAACACAGGTTCATTATTCCTAAGATGAGGAGGAATGTATTTAACTGTCACAGTATATTTGCAGTCTGAGGATGATCTTGATGCAACATTCTCATTAAAAACAAGTGGCAGTTTCCCTTTTTCCTGACTCCTCAGATTCTCAATTTCTTTTTGTAAAGAAGTTATTTTTTCGTTGTTTTTGTCACGAGTGACTTTCATTGAATCATATAACTCTTTAAAGTGTCGTTTAACTTTTTCATTTTCTTCTAGAAAACTTTCGTTTTCTTTTTGTAAAGCATTAACTAAGTTTTGAAGATGAAAAGTTTGAGAATACTGAGAATCTAAAGGAGGAGGCATTTGGGAGCCAGTCACATTGTTCTTTTCACCCTTTAATTGAGAGATTTGGGCTTTCAACTTTCTGATCATGTTACAATGAGCTTGAATCTGTTCGTCACGTTTGTTTATCTGAAAAACTGTATCAAACTCTGGAACATCTGAGGATGTCTTGATATTTGAGGTTTTGACATTTTCTTTAAGATGTTGATATTTTAGTTGTAAATCAAAATGTTCAACTTCTAGTTTAGAAAGATGTTTTACCAAATTATCGTGATCATCCTGATCAATTTTCTCATTTAGTTCTAAGTTTTTGTTTACAAGCTCAATGACACGATCATGAGAAACTTTCAATGCACTAGATAATTCATGAAATTGAGAAGCAGTGATAGAGTGCTTAGTAACAGTATAAAACACATCTTGAGCAACACAACTCGAAATTAAATTCTCATTTAAGATGTGCAAGTTCTTCCTTTCAACTTCATTATATTTGAGTTCCTGTTCATAATCATTGACTTCAACTATCATTGCATCAAATTCCTTTTCCATTTCTTTAATATCAGAATTAATCCCTTTTTGAAGACTCTCAAATTGACCTTTTAATTGTTTGAAGAAAGGCATGACCTCAGTTAAATAACATTCTTTAGTTTGCTCAAAACCCCTTTCCCCCTCAGTTATCCCTGTAGGTGTGATTCTCTTCTTACAAGTTTTCTAAAAATCAACAAACAGCTGATAAACAACATATAGGATGATTAAGGTCTTGCTATTAGTGGCAATAGATCTAGGAACTAAATGCATTGGTGTATTAGGAGGATACACAGTTGCTTTAGGGAATTTCCTACAAGGGGGATTCTTTTCAACAAGATTTTTAGCTTTTTGCATATCCATATCCTTTTTCCAGAACACTTGTTCAGGGGTTAATAGAGTCTGAGGCTTAAACTTGTTTAAGGATATCCAATTTTCCTTAGTGTAATCATGGGGTTTGTTCGTTATATTATTTTCTTTACACGCAGGATCGTTAAGCTTCATATCCATTTTCTCCCTAGATGCATCATCTAATTTTCTATCTTCCACAGTGCACTCAATGCAACTAGGTTTCTGTCTAGGTTTAAGAATCTCATTGCCATCATAGATTACATTTTGAGAAGCTTTTGCTTTCTTACCATACTCAGGGTTGGATTCCTTTATAATGGGGATACTATGCTTATCGTTGAGAACTCTATGCTTAGTGATCATGTGAGCAGTCTGAATGGTGTTCCCTTGTACGTACAACTTATTTTCAAGCTTGTTTTTCAAAGTTTTTAGATTGGAAAAATCATTCAAAAGTTTTGATTCCTTGGCATTGAATTCTTGCTTAAGCATTTTAACATTTTCTTGAAGTTGTTGTTTTTGCTTAGCATTTTTAGAAAGCTTTTCTTGTAAGGAGTTTAACTCTTGTTTTAATACTTCTTCTCTAAAATTACTTTTTCTAATAATTGTACGCATTTGGTTATCTAACTCCTGCTCACGAGTAGTTAACTCAAACTTAGCACGTTGTTCATAAATGGCAACTTGTTCTTTATAAGCATTTAGTTCAGAAATAACAGAATCATCAGGGGCACATGCAGTGTATTCATCAAAAATATAGTCATCATTGACTGCAAAAGATGCATCACTTGGTACAGTCTCACTTTCACTTTGTTTCACATATTGATCATATAGGACAACATTGATATTACCCATATTTTCAATATCTGACTCAAAAGTTTCAGTTGATTGTACTTTGTCATGTATCTTTTGCTCATCAACATCTTCGTATAGTTTTAATACCTCTTAGATGATTGATTCTTTGGATGGACCAGCTTGCTGTGGTGAGGGGACCTTTGGAGAGACCATTGGAGAAATGCTAGCCATGAAAATTGTCTGTGCAGTAGGTTCATCATCAACGTCAGAGTCGTATGCATCACAGTCGGCGACTTGAAAGGCATTCTGATGATTATGACCTATCTCCTGAATTGGTTGCTCATCCACATCTGCATCATATGTCTTGGCATTGGCCCCAGCAAGAAACAACATCTCATCTTCATCCAACACAGCTCCATTGTCCTGAGCTTACACAAGTAACATCTTGTCTTTGAAGTACTCTGCATTTTGAGGGCGTTTTGGAGAAGTGCAGTTCCTTGCTATGTGTCCATCACCACCACAGTTGTAGCACTTAATTAGCTTAGCTTGACCTTGATTTGGATTCCTTCCACGATTCTGATTTGCTACATATCCTCTACCAACTCCACCTCTTCCCTGTTCATACTGCCTTTCTTGAACTGGTTGCACCATAACCTTCCCATCTCTGACAGTAGCTTGATTGTATGGATTGGATGTTGTTCTGAGGTTATTGTTGGTGTGTGGGAGAGAGTTCATGTTTTGACTAACCATGAGAGACATTTGATTGATGAAGTTTTCCATGAATGTGTTTGGATCAGGAGGCTTATATGTTGGATCAGGGATGAGCTTGTAATTACCATTGCCCATGGGTATGACTTGAGAAGCTTTGGTGGTAATTCCAACATTGGTGTAAAAAGTTGTAGAGTCATTTGACGAACTTGTTTCTCTCTGGTTGGTTTTGAACTGTTCAAGAATCTTTTTTTCAAACATAGCATGTCTCTCATTCTGAAGAAGAAAGGCATACAGTTGCTAATAGTTTGTATTCTTCAATCCTTTGGTTAGCTTCACAGCGGTGACAAACTTATGCCATTCGGGATTCATGTTGTTCACAAACTTTGAATTCAGCTGAATATTTGGCATGGTCATTTTGATATTCCTCATATCATTCACATGCTTGTGGAATCTCACGTAATACTCATAGACACTTTCTTCTGGCTTCATCTTAAAGTGCTCAAACTCATCATACAGATTTGATTCTCTGTCTTCCTTGGTTAATTCAGAACTTGAGAGAAGCATCTTGACATTATCCCAAACTGCCTTGGCTTCAGTGTTGTGATTGATAAGCTTGTAGATATCTTTTGGAAGACCGTGAAGTATAATGTTAGAAGCCCTGATATCAGCATCGAATCTCTTTTTCTCCTTATCATTGAGCTCATCATATGTCTTTGGTCTATCTAATCCATAGATCATTGTTCCATCTGCATCTGTATCAATTAAGTCTCTTGTAGTCTCAATCTGATAAGGTCCTTCATCAATGGATTTGAGAATGTTGACCCCATTTTCCTTTCCAAGACAGTACAATCTGATTCATTGAGCCCAAGAGTCGTAGTCAGTTCTGTCAAGCATAGGTGGACGAGTATCTAAACCAGCTGCTTGAACATCCTCAGCAACAGTGGAGATGATTGTAGGTACGTTGGTAGACATGTTAACAGATTACACGGGATTTTATAACTCTATGATTAAACCGGGAAATAGATTCTTTCACGGGATTTTACTAAATCAAGAGAAAACCGTATTACAAACAAAAATCGACCAAGTACCTAAGAATTCTTGAACCAAGTCGCTAAGTAGCAACTCGCTAAGATCTCAATTTCCAGTGAACCAAGTCGCTAAGACCCAAGTCGCTGGACACAAGTCGCTAAACCACCAAGTCGCTACACAGTCAAGTCATTAAAGAGCAACTCACTAAGGTCCAAGTCGCTAACACTAAGTCGCTAAGAATACTAAGTAAAAGTCGCTAACAAAATTGAAAGCAAGTCACTAACTTCACCAAGTCGCTAGCCGTAGTGGAGGATCCACTAAGTTGTATTGTTTGTCGGCTTGTCTCAATAGACAAGTCGCTAGGACCAAATCGCTAACAATTAACACTACAACTCGCTACCTTTTACTGAAGCAAGTCGCTACGATGAAAAATACTACGAGAACCAAGTCGCTAGCAAGAAAAACTTCAAAAACACACTTTTCAATCCAAAACAAGCTCAACCACAGTGATTCAAGCTTACCAAATCAAAACCCAAGCACTTACAATGATTCTAAACACAAAAGTACACCCAAAATTCAAACTTTAACACTATAAATGATCCAAATGATGCAAAAACCACTAAACTTTTTCAAACTCAAAAACCATCTAAAACCACTAGAAATCCAAGGATATGTAAGAGAGATGATCAAACCATGGCTCTTGATACCATTTGTAACATATTGGATTTCACAAACACATCATATCATAATCACAAGAGGCGTACAAGGTGAGGTTTTAGAGAGAGAAAGAGTTAGAGGTTTGGGAACTTAGTGAGAGAAAATGAAAATATTATTATGAGCTCCAACTCTCTACCTTGGGAGGTAGAGAGTATTTATAGTCTTACACAAATCGCCACCTACGGGCTGTGGATCAGGCATACAGTGGGTAAAGACCCGTCCGTGCTCCACGGTGTTACTTAACTAAATACTACTTAACTTATAATAATCTAAGACTACGAGCTTTCTAACGATTACATATACTTGAGGTGACCGACTCTTTAATAACTGAATTAACTAAATCCTAACACGCCGTCAGGTGCAAAATAGCAATTTCACTTCTGAGCCGTCACAATTATAGGGACGACGTCGCTCTTTATCTGTGACGCTGTCGGGTGCATTTCCAGCAGCTTGAGTGTCTTGATCTTGACTTTAGCCATTTTCTTCACATATTCACGCCTTTTCATCCAAATAAGCATCATTCCAGCATTTTGCCTTCAAGAGACCTAAAAAGTGAAAAAGGAACGAAATTAAGCCGTAACGGATATAAAAGTGGTCGATTAAGGGCTTAAATGACTCCTCAAAAGTGTACCTTTTAAATCCTTATTAGTGATCTATAGGGATTCATTTCAAATGGAGCTTTCAGAAATGTTTCGATTATACAAGAAATGGGAACCGTGGTAAGGGAGAACGTGCTTTGCATGGGAGGAAACAAAGATCATCCCAATGCTTGCTTAAGCTTCATAATTTATTGCCTTGTAACCGGCACTCACTACAACCTCGCCTATTACATGGTAAAAAGAATGGCAAGTGTGAAAAGCATGGACAAGATGGTACTCCCTTATGCAATGCTCCTGACCCGTCTAGCAAACTTCATCTTTGCTCTAGATCCTTCTCCTTATTCCTATGTCCACAGTTTTTGTAACAAGGTCATGGTACCTCTATCCGATGGAAAGACTACAAGGATCATGGTGGATGGCAAGAGACCTCACCCACCAACGGACTCATCGGATGAAAGAGAAAGACAAAGAGAAGGAGAAGGAAGTAGCAACCCCTTTGGCAACACCGATCTCGACCCTTTAGCATACATCAACCAACTGTCGTATATCCCAAGCCCTTCACAAGAGTGGCAACAAACTAAGAGCATATACAAATGTTTTGCTAACTTCTTGATGAAGAATAAGAAGTAGAGATGGTGGGATGAAGAGTGAAGGGGATAGAGATGGAGATGAAGATGGAGGTGAAGTGGGAGGATGAGTGGATGGAAGGTAAGGTCATAGACCTTAAATTTGTGAAAAAATTTATGAAACAATGGTCTGTAAACATCTATACAATATTTATGTAGATTAGGATGTAGCTTGTAGAAGTTTGCATGATTTGGACTTAGACACTTTAACTTAGGAGCTAGGAAAATGAGATTTTACGACAACTTGGTCTCATTTCAAGTAGTCGATGTCACTCATTTTTAATTAAATTTTAGTCATCCCCACTTGCTATGCGTTATATTTGTTGTTTGCATATGTTTACTGAATGTAGAAATGATTAGGATGAGCATTTGCTAAGAGTGCAAAAACTACACAATTGCTGAGAAGCTACTGGTCAGTAGTAGCCGGATCCCTGGGCTATAACTAGTCGGATCTCTCAGATGAGGGAACCGTGGGATCCGGGCAAACAGATATGCAGCTACAGACCCTTTTACATCAAACCATTCCATTAGATCACATCATACTGGCTAAACATGATTCTTTAAGACCACTTAAGTCTTCCTCAAGCTCAGTAGGTCTCACACTCACCCATAGCTAACTTAGGATCAAATTCAAAGTGCTTTTGATTTATCAATTCACCAAAACTCACCATATTTCCGCTCCAATGCTCATACATTGTTCCTCACATCTCAAAACACTTAGCTTGATATTTCTCTCAATTTTAGCAAATTGGTTTTAGTCTTACTTACCTTAAAATAGGCTTAAAACTAGTTTTTCATTTCTTTTTATTTTTTAGGAATTTTTCAAATTTCTCTTAAGCCACCATCTGATCTCTAGGATCAATTGCCATCATTTGTCATTTTCAAATAAATGAGTATCATCCTTAAACACTTAGTTGCACTCTCAAAAAGTCCCCTTTCCTACCAAATACCATCATTAAGTATCCTCACTCTTTATGGTTGGACATTTAAGTCACCTATCACTTAAGACATCTAAGGAAAGTCAAACCCTCAAGATTTATAGGTACTAGGCCTTAAAAGAGCATAATCACGTCACTATCTCTCTATCTGACATATGGATCCCTGGTTTATAACCAGACGGATCCCTAGTGAGAGGGAACCGTGGGATCCGTGTCTACAGAAAGCTTATAATCAGCTTTTCGTCCAAATTTAATGACTCCCTAGAGTAGAACAACACCATATTTGACCTTGGTGCATGCCAAATCTTCTTAGTGGTCATGAATTTAATTCATTAAACTCAAATTCATCCTTTATAAACCAAACACTCTTAAGAGCTTAAGTCACCATTCCTATCACAATCCTAAAAATCAGTAGTTAAAGACCTCTACTACACCCTCTCCTTCACTATGACTAAAGCATCTAGCAAGAACTCTTCAAACAAAGGTTCATCCAAAAAGAATACTCATATGGTCCATGAGATATCATCCACCGAATCATCACCTGTAAGAAGTCCAAATACTAGAATCCCACCTTAACAATCTAAATCAACAATAGCTAAAAGAACCGCGAGAATTAGCATTAGACCTTTAGAGATGGAAAAGGCTTCATCAAGCTCTAAACCAAACGCACCTAGTTCTAGTAAAACACCCAAGCCTTCATTTCTAGAACGTAGACTACATTCCTTTACCGAACCTCTCTCCCATCTAAATCTCTACTCATTAGAGCACTCACCACCAAGGACTTCCCATTCACCAACCTTCTCTTTAAATAGGGAACCACCTACACCACCAAATATTCCACCTTTGGAAACAAGGAATCACTAAAGATCTAACCATAAAGAGGACTTTCCATAACCACCACCAAATCATACATCATCACCTTCATTCTTAGTGGAACCACATCCTACATTGCTCAACGCACCTCCACCATCCTTTGTGGAGCCTCCTCAAAACATCCAACCTCCTTCGGTTCCTAGTCTTCACAATAATTTCTCTAATTGTCAAATCACCGAAAGACTTGTTCAAGAAGTACGAAATGAATTGCATTTCATGTTTAATCATCTCCTTGAACGATTGAACCAAATCAACAAGTCTACTCATCCTTAGATTCAAGCACTTTGATGCTTATTAGAATTAGTAGAAAATGTATTACACGTTTAAATCATTCTCTTAGTTTTAAAGATATGTAGATCATCTCTCGTGTTTTTTATTGAATGATATTACATGTTTTATGCCATATTGTCTTGAGAATATGTTTGGTGCCTTGATACATATCTCATTTTGATGTTAACATCACTTGTTACATCACCATTGTTGTCTTATATTCACATACAGACGGATCCCTTAATTTTTCCTAGACGGATCCCTCCAAAGAGGGAACCGTGGGATCCGTGCAACAGAAGACTTGTTTACTACTAACTTGAGTCTTATTTGCAGGAAATTATGCATTATATACTTGTTTTCTAACCTTTGTTTTGTAGATTTTCAATATACACATGAAGAATTTGACACCCTAAGCTAGGGGGAGTTTCGTGTCAAAGCGATACATTGCAAAATCATTTGCAATATAATTCACATTAGGATTACATTACATGACGTCCTCCTTGCAAAGTTGCAATCATCAAGGGGGGGCATATTCGTCACAAAGACGAAACCATTTGCAAACATAGTTGCAATGCACTAGTTTAGTATTTATTTTTACTTGACGCCCTCACAATGGGATGGACTCGTCAAGGGGGAGCTAAGTCGAGAATACTTCTCCTCACGTACTCCCTATTTTTCATTCTTTCTTTTCACATGTTTTCTTAAAAACAATGTGTTAGTTTCTTTTCGACGCTCTTTTTGTTTCGAAAAAAAGGGAGAGAAGAGAGTAAAAACTCCAATTCAAACTTTTACGAATTTTAGTTTTTCCTTAAAATAATCTTATGTTTTGTCATCAACAAAAAGGGGGAGATTATTAATACAAATTAGCCGTAAAAACGTTTATTTATATTTTACGATTTTCTAATATTTTGTTTATAACAAATGTAAAATCATTTTAACGAAACAGATAAAATACGTAAATGGCTTGAGCCAATAGTTTACTAACACACTTACGTTTTCACATAAAACACTAAACAAGTAATAGTGCTTTCATGATTTAGTAATGCGTATGTACAACAACTAGTGTTTGCATATTGGGTAGATATATACATACTTAGTATGTATTATAAATGGGTAATAGAATGGGTAGAAGTTTAAGTATTTAACCCATTGACTTGATACATTGAATATAGTTGGGTAAAACCCAAAGTCCATACACATGGAGCATAACCCATGACATCATGCATAAGTCATAATGGGTATTACCCATGACCCATGGAGCTAACCCATAACCCATGGACTAGATGCATTGCATCTTCTAGATACATTGTATCTACTTGGATACCCATGACCCATAACCCATGACCCATGACCCAAAACCCATGGGTGAAGAGGAGCGTCCCACGGTTCCCCCAGTTTACACTGGACGAATCCCTCAAGTAAGGGATCCGTGGAACAGTAGCATGTTTTCTTCTATAAATAGTGAGCCATTTCTTCATTGTAGGGGGTCACTCCTACACATACTTTCACCAAGTATTGTAAACTCTCTAAACTCATATCCAAAGGATCTTTCTATGTAGTTTGTGTTTGTTTTTATGTGATTCTCTAGGTTCCTCTTAAAGGCGAGATCACCACCTTTTGAAGTCGAGCAAGCTCAAGTCCATGAGTTGCCATGCTTCATCATCATCAAGACTACTGAGGTTCTCTTGTTGATAGTTCTTTCTTCCTCATTAGAAGTGTTGTGTCGAAGGCATTAGCGAAGGATGCCAAAAGGGTCAAGACGAAGGCATTAGTAAAAGGTGCTTAACGTCCGTGTCGAAGGCATTAGTGAAGGATGCTAAAATAGTCAAGATGAAGGCATTAGTGAAAGGTGTCAAACATCCGTGTCAAAGGCATTAGTGAAGGATGCCAAAAGGTTCAAGTCAAAGGCATTAGTGAAGGATGCCAAGGGTGTACAATCGATGTACAAATAGAGATAGGTTGTATCCAAGGATATTGATATCCTTAATGATGTTGTAATAAGGAGTGGGTCTCCTTTGGGATAGGTATTGTGTATTGTTGGGTAGTAGTTCCTCCTTTGTAATGGAACTCGGTATCTAGCCTTGTATCGGATAAAGTGTAGGCGACATTGTGATAGGTGTGGTTCTACCTTGTGGAAGAACTCGGTGTCTAGCCTTGTATCGGAAAAAAAGTAGGCGACATTGTGAAGGCTTATCCGCCATAAGAAGTTGTGTCGTGTAGTGCTAATGAAATCTCGAGTAGGTACTCGAGGAGTGGAGTAGGGCAAGGAAGGTATCCTTGTAGCCGAACCACTATAAATACTTGTGTCGTGGTTTTGTGTTTCTTACTCTTTACCTTTCCATTACATATTTACATATATATCTATCAACGTCCAACATACACATCTAAATAGATTGACATAAGTCGATCTAAATATTTTAAAACGAAGTTTTAATCGGTAAAACTATTCAACCCCCCCCCCCCCTTCTAGTTTTCCACATAATTTTTTGGGAGGCTTTGGATTTTTCTTGTTAGCATCGATGTATGTGTGTGGGAGAGAGCGAAATAGCTATATATACATGGGGCATACAACGACGTCGTTTTGATTCCCAATTATAGGTAACGCCATTGCTTCAAAATTAGCCTCCCACAAACTAAAACATTAAAACGACGTCGTTTTTAACAGTGTTAAAATGACGTTATTTTTCACGCTATTTAAGATATACTACCTCCGTCCCATAATAATTGTCCACTTTGACTTTTTTGAGTCTTTTTTTATTCAACTTTGACCATAAATATTTTTATTTGTGTAATATAATACTTGATAAAAAAATATATGAATAGATTGGGTTTTAAATGTATTTTCATTTGGTATAATTTTCATCAAGTATTATATAATACAAATAAAAATATTAATGGTCAAAGTTGAACAAGAAAGACTCAAAAAAATCAAAGTGGACAATTATTATGAGACGGAGGGAGTAGTATAATATGAAAAGAAACAAAAAAATAAATACTATACACTATACAATATACATAGGGAGGTGATTTGTACACTCACCAAATTGATTGGCACACTCCATTTTAGAGTGTGTTGACAATTATACCCTCACACAGTAAAAATGTGTAAAAATGATGTGAGGTTATAAATGTCAAAGAACTCTAAAATGGAGTGTACCAATCTATTTGGTAAGTGTACAAATCACCTCCCATATACTACCTCCGTCCCAAAATTATATGTTGCATCAAGTATTATATAACACAAAAAAAAAATACTTAAAGTCAAAGTTGTACAAGAAAAACTGAAAAAGTCAAAAGGAGACTATAATTTTGGGACGGAGGGAGTACGTAACTATAAACTGTTAAATGCCATCAACTCTGACAACTATTCACTTGTCAAACTCGTTAAATAAATCATCAATGCGGAATTACCATAAATACGAAAATAAAAGGAAATGATATGATTTTAAAAAAATTGTTGTGATAACATGTGCCAACTGATCAGATATTATTAGGGGTGGCAATCGAGTCGTGTTTGTGATAACTTATTCAGGTTTGTGTCTTTGCGGGTTAGTATAGCCTTTACCTAAACACGACCAATTTATTAATCATGTAAAAAAACTCAACTCTAACCCAGACTTGCATAACACGTGTAACCCATTTGTGACTCGTTTAACCCATTTAAGTCAATAGGTCAAGCAGTGAACAAAGCTGGTGGTTGGTCACTTTAACTAGTTTAAGGTATGTTTGGCAAAACTAGCTGTAAACTGTAGGCTGTAAACTGTAAGCTGTAAGCTGTTAACTGCAAAGCTGTTAACATGAGCTACAAGCTGTATCTTTTTTTCAATAAAAGTGTTTGGTAAGTTAGCTGTTAAATGTGGTTACAAGATGTAAAATGACATAAAATGACATATTTATAATTGTAAACAAATGTTTGAAGGGTATATTAGTAATTTAAAGTTTTAACAGCTCCAAGATATTTAAAAAGCTTCATTAATTAGCTTTTCATTTAGGAGCTATTTGTTTAAAATAAAAGTTTGAAGTTAAAGTTCCAAACGGAGCTACTTAATTTAAATGAGATTATTTTTATAACAAAAAGCTAACAGCTCCCCAAAAAGCTCCTGCCAAACAGAAATAACTATGTGACAAATTTTCTAAATTATAAGCGTCAATTTTCATGATATCAAAAGTATAAAATTATAATTCACTCATACTAAGTAAATAACAAAATATATTTAATCACATCCAACATAAAAGCCAGGTTATATATTTTATTTTTAAGATCTTATATACTTAAACGGGTTCACGGGTTGACCTGTTTAATACTTACTCAACCCAAACACGACCCCGTTTACCAAAACATGTTTATCCTCAACCCAAACATGTTTAACTTCGTGTTAGTTTTGTGTCGTTTATCGTGTCGTGTCGAGAATTGACACCCCTAGATATTATGGTGCATTAGAACTTTTTATGATTAAAAAAAAGTGTTGTATATTAGAACTTTTTGTTTAGTTATATAGTAGAACTTTTTATTTAGCAAAGTGCATTGCAATTCTTTTCTTAAAGGACAATTTCATATATACCTAATGGCCAACTTACACATCATAATTTTATATTTCCCAACACATATTTTAAAAACATTATATTTATGCACTAAAAACTTGTGTTTTGAATAAATATGAAATTTAATATTTATGTTGGGTAAATATAGAATTATCCATTTTCTTATAAAAGACCCAAAAAATAAAACACGGAGTGGAACTAATGGAGAAAAGATCAATATGTATCTCATATTTGCCATAGATCCAATAAACAAATCATGTTCATTCATTTTTTGATTAAAAAAAATCACTTTTTATTAAAAAAAAATTAAATATCTCGCAAACCGTTAATCTTTACGAGAGAAAAATCATATCATCGCGACGAGAATTAAATTATCTTTCTATAGATATGCACTTCTATATATCTTCGACTAATTTTTTTTCAAAATTTCTGTCTAAAAAAATCACATGTGATTTTTAAAATGAATCACATGTGATTTTTCCAAATCACGTGTGATTTTAAAATCACATGTGATTTTTCTCGTCAGAAATTCTGAAAAAAAAAATGGTCGAAAGTATATAGAAGTGTATATTTATAGAAAGATAATTTTATTTTCGTCGCGATAATATATTTTCCGTAACTTGAAGATTTGCGGTTTGCAAGATATGTTTGTTTTAAAAAAATGAAAAATTGTTTTTTTATTAATTTTGATGAAAAATAAATAGCTAAAACTGGTTCATTCTATCTTTATGTCATTTATGAGATCTATATTGATCTCAACTCATTGAGCCATTCTATATGAGAGAATGACAAAAGAATTAAAAAATAAAAAAATAGAGGAATTTTTAAATGCTTACTCTTATTTTGGTGCTTACCAAGGGACAAATCCTCACCATCTATCTAATTTGATCTAATGTTGGAGATAAACCAAAGATTTAATATGGAAACCTAAGTCGATGTTTTTTTTCTCCTTTTCCTTTGTCTTTTTGTTTTTCTTATTTATTAACTCCTTTTTTTTTTTTTTTTTTTTTTAATTTCACGTTTTTATTTTAAATTCATTCTTTTTAGTTCACCTTTTTTTTTATTATTTTCTTTAATTTTAAATTCACGTTTTTTAATTCAAGTTTTTTTTCGCTTTCATACGTTTTCATCTGTACTCATACGTTTTCGTTGGTTTTTATACGTTTTCGTCCGTGTTCATATGTTTTCGTCCGTTTTTTTTACGTTTTCGTCTGTTTTCATCCGTTTTCGTACGTTTACATCCGTTTTCTGACGTTTTCATACGCTTTTGTACGTTTTCATACGTTTATATACGTTTTCGTCTGTTTTCAGACGTTTTTGTCCATTTTCATACGTTTTCGTCCGTTTTTACGTTTTCGTCCATTTTTAGACATTTTCGTTTGTTTCTGACGTTTTCGTCCGTTTTTATACGTTTTCGTCTATTTTCTTACGTTTTCGCCCGTTTACGTCCGTTTTCTTACGTTTTCGTCTGTTTTCTTATGTTTTCGTTTGTTTTCATACGTCTTTGTCCATTTTCTTACGTTTTCATACGTTTTCGTTCTTTTTCATCCATTTTCTTTCATTTTCGTCCATTTCATACGTTTTCAGACGTGTTTTTACGCTTTCATACTTTTTCGTTTGTTTTCTTACGTTTTCGCCCGTTTTCTTACGTTTTCGGCCATTTTCATACGTTTTTGTCTCTTTTTTTAGGTTTTCATGTATTTTCGTTCGTTTTTAGATGTTTTCATGTATTTTCGTCCATTTTTTACATTTTCAGACGTTGTCATCCGGTTTTTTACGTTTTCGTCACATTTTTAGACTTTTTCGTCTATTTACAGACGTTTTCATCCGTTTTTATACGTTTTCGTCCGTTTTCATACATTTTCATCCGTTTTTATACGTTTTTGTCCGTTTTCAGACGTTTTTGTCTGTTTTTAGACGTTTTTGTCCGTTTTCATACGTATTTATACGTTTTTCATTCAGTTTTATACGTTTTTGTCTGTTTTCAGACGTTTTCATTTTGATATTTGTAAGTGACACTTATTTATCTCTTTTGATATAACACTGTAAGGAAGATGAAAAGTATTACATTCTTCATCATGTATGTGTTATCAGTTGTGATACTCAACTAAAAATGTGATGGTTGTGTTTTTGAAAATATTTAGAAAGATTTTTGTGTTTTATGATATTATGAAATATTAGAAAAGTTATTCAACTAAAAACAAGAGATGTTATGATACTTTTGTTAGACTAGTGGTGGATTTTTCTATTTATTGGATACATTGTGCATGTTTCGATAGTTTTTATAGCGGAATTTCAAAATATCTTTGGTTGAATCTACAAACTAAATAAGCTATGGTTGAAGATAGCACTCATCTTTAAAAACAAACTGA
Source organism: Chrysanthemum seticuspe (assembly GCA_019973895.1). Classification (NCBI taxonomy): domain Eukaryota; kingdom Viridiplantae; phylum Streptophyta; class Magnoliopsida; order Asterales; family Asteraceae; genus Chrysanthemum; species Chrysanthemum seticuspe. Next base: position 136,484,671 of record BPTQ01000009.1, read on the forward strand.
GGAAGCTCAAACACCTGCGATATCACCTCACTTGTGATATCACACGTGATATCATGTGTGATAACACCGGTGATATCACCTGTGATATCATGTGTGATATTACCGGTGATAGCATGTGTGATATCATAGTTTATATCACTTGTGATATCACCAGTGATATCACCTGTGATATCATGTGTGATATTACAGGTGTTTGAGCTTACTCGGTTTGTTTATAAAGATGTGTCTTTTCTTCAACCATAGCTTCTTTAGTTTGTTGATTCAACCATAGATATTTTTAAATCCCGCTATAAAACCTATTGAAACATGCACAATGTATCAATTAAATAGAAAAATCCGCCACAAGTCTAACAAAAGTTTCATAACATCTCTTGTTTTCAGTTAAACACCTTTTCTAATATTTCATATTATCATAAAACACAAAAATCTTTTTAAATATTTTCAAAAACACAAATAATAAAAATGAACAGAATCATCACAGTAATATAATAAGTGATGTTTATTATCATTTCTTTCATATATACTTGGTAAAATACTAAATTCTTATCACATTTGGTATAAATTAAATATTTCACATTCTTAGTTGAGTATCACAACTGATAACACATGCATGATAAAGAGTGTAATACTCTTAATCTTTCTTACAGTGTTATATCACAATAGATAAATAAGTGTCACTTAAAAATATCAAAATGAATAAAAAAGAAGCAGACTATGAAAATAGAGACTTGACATATTTTCAAAATCAAACAAGTGTTGTATTAAATTAGCATTTTTTTTGAACAAAATAAGAATTCACCTAAGGAGACTTTAACCCTTTTATTTCTGCTAAGAGTATAATATCACAAGTGATAGATAACATTGGTTGCATTAAAAAAAAATATGCGCTTGTCAATTACGATGTAAGCACAAAAACTATCTTGTAACTGAAAATTATAAAAGTATTATAAAACACATAGGTGATAATATATAAAAATATACTGAGCAATGAAATATCTTAGGTGATATTAAAGGTTAAAAAAACATACTTGTATTTTTATGAAATATCACAAGTGATATTAGACGTTAACTTTTTTTTAATAAAATATCACAATTGATATTAGACATGTAATATAATAAAGTTTAATAATAAGCATGAAAATAGACGACAATGTATAAAAACTGCAAAAAACGGACGAAAACGTATGAAAATGGACAAATACGTATAAAAACGAATGAAAAGCGTATAAAAACGTATGAAAAAGGAAAAAGCGTCTGAAAACAGACAAAAACGGATGAAAATAGATGAAAAAATATGAAAACGGACGAAAACGTCTGAAAACAGATGGAAACGTCTAAAAATGGGCGAAAACGTAAAAAAATGGACGAAAGCGTATATAAACCTATGAAAACGTAAGAAAACAGATAAAAACGTAAGAAAACAGACGAAGACTTATTAAAACGGACGAAAACGTAAGAAAACAGACGAAAAGGTATGAAAACGGACAAAAAACGTAAGAAAATGGACGAAAACGTAAGAAAACAAACAAAAACATAGGAAAACAGACGAAAATGTAAGAAAACAGGCGAAAACAGACGAAACGTATGAAAACGGAAAAAAACGTATGAAAACGGACGAAAACGTATGAAAACGGACAAAAACGTATGAAAACGGACGAAAACGTAAGAAAACGGACAAAAACGTAAGAAAACAGAAAAACACAGACGAAAACGTAAGAAAACGAACAAAAATGTAAGAAAACAGACGAAAACGTATGAAAACGGACGAAAACGTATGTAAATGGACGAAAACGTATGAAAACGGACAAAAACGTAAGAAAACGGACGAAAACGTAAGAAAACAGACGAAAAAGTAACAAGACTGACGAAAACTGACAAAAACGTAACAAAACGGACGAAAACGTAAGAAAACAGACGAAAACGTAAGAAAACAGACGAAAACGGACGAAAACGTATGAAAACAGACGAAAACGTATAAAAACGGACAAAAACGTATGAAAACTAACGAAAACGAAGAAAAAATGTGAAATTAAAAAAAGTGATCAAAAAAAGTCAAATAATGGGAAAATAAATAAGAAAGATAAAAAGAAATGAAAAAGACAAGAAAAAAACATTGACTTAGGTTTAGACATATTAAATCTTACGTTAATCACCACAATTAGATGAAACTGGAAGGTGATGATTTATCCCTTAGTATGCAAGGATTTTTGAGTGTACAAAATAAAGTGCCTCTACAAAATTATCAAAGTTATGTTTATTTTCGAATTGAAAGTTTTGATTTTTTGTTAATCAAATATATCAAAATTTTATATATTTAAAACTGAGACGCATTAGAGAATTTCTTTCTAAACTTAACTTCTGGCCGTTAAATTGCCACATGAACATATTTGTTCGTCTATACAGTCAGAATCATATCAAGTTGAGGTATAAATTTGTCTTTTCGTGAATACATGATTTCAAACATATAGATAAAGTAAGTGTATTCTAATAAGGTATATGTTAATATCGAATGATTTTATATTTACAAATAATTTTAAGTAAAGTTCACTTAAACAAAACTCATATAAATGTTGTTAGCAAATCTCAAAAAGAACAAATTATCTTGTACAGTTGTACTCAAGGTTGTAAAAATCGTTAATCGGTAGTCGGACGATCGACCACTTTGTAGCTTGTAATCGGTCTAGACGGGATTAATCGGATTGGTATTTTTGATAAGTTTTGGGTATTTCCAGTGAGTTTTGAATATTCTCTACAAGATTTTCCTTAAAAAAACATCTTGATATAGATATAAACAACTATAAGTGATTACATTTATTCGAGGTTGCAAAAATCGCAAATCGATGATTAATCGGATTCGCATTTATGGCAAGTTTTGGTAATTTCAGTCAGTTTTGGGTATTCCTGGCAGAATTTTCCTTAAAAAACATCTTGTAATAGATATAAAAGCGACTATAAGTTATTAAAACTAGTTTACGATCAGTTTTGGGTATTTTCGGCGAAATTTGCAAGTTTTCAGCAAATGTGACCATTGTTGACCGCCGTTGACCATTTTGTTTGACCGATTTACACAAATCAGCAAAATTGGTGGTCTAGTAGCGCCTAAGCAATAAGCAATGATTAATCGGCCTTGTAAGCATTTTTTTGCAACACTAACTGTACCTTAACTTGATATGATTATCAATATATAGATTTTCATTTATTGTTAACGCTTAATAAAAATTCAATTTGAGCTCTAATTTTTAACTAGATTCTTATTATATGACTAACAGTTTAAATTCTTTACAAAGATTTAAATTTTCTTGAATATTAAAATAAAATAATTTCATATTTACTTGATATAAAACTCAAAATACTATGTTTACTAAATTTACAAGTGAATAATGCATAATGTGTAATAATTTTGACACATGTTTAGAAAAATATGAAAAGAAAAAAGAAAAAAAAAAGTTTGTTTAATAGGTGGCCATAAGTCATTAGTTTAAGTAGGAGTGTCAATCGAGTCGTGTTCGTGCTAACCTATTCGGGTTCGCGTGTTAATCGTGTCAAGAAACTCAACCCTAACCCAGACCTGCATAACACGTGTAACCCATTTGTGACCCGTTTAACCCATTTAAGTAAATAGGTCAAGCAGTGAATAAAGTTGGTGGTTTGTCGATTTAACTAGTTTAAATGAAAAAATGATATAAATAACATACAAATAACTATGCGACAATTTTCTGAATTACAAGCATCATTTTTCATGATATCTAAGGTATAAAATTATAATTCACTCATACTAAGTAAATAACAAAATACATTTAATCCACATCCAACATAAAAACCAGGTTATATATTTTATTTTTAAGATCTTATATACTTAAACGGGTTCACAGGTTGACCTATTTAATACTTACTCAACCCAAACACGCCCGTTTATTAAACGGGTTAGACGGGTTGACCCGTTTTTGACCCAACCCTATTTATCCTCAACCCAAACTTGTTTAACTTCGTGTCGGGTTCGTGTTGTGTCAAAAATTGGCACCCCTAAGTTTAAGTGCATACTCCGATAAAACAAAACTTTGAGTCCATTAAACAAAAATCAGATGTAATTAAAGTAATTTATATGTTGAATGAATGTGTATTAAATGTTGTTTTTAACTTAAATGAAAAGTTCGAATTTAGTCAATAACACCAGTGTCTTATGAACACTCGTTGGACAAACCTATAAACCTTTTTTTTTTTCAGAAAAAGGAAAATTATAATAACTCGATTGAAAATTGGACTTTTTTTTGAAATTTGGGTATTATTTACGGAGCACAAACCACCAAATAGTGGCCGGCGATAGACACAACAAAACTACATCCAATCAAAGTTACACCACTCTTTCCAACTAATCGAACATCCTTTCGATCTATTCCTATACCATAAAAAACCGAGCGACTTCACATCTTGAAAGATTTTCTCCCCCGAGATGGTACCATTAGAGAACCTTTTGTCATTCCGGGCTCTCCAAATACACCAACATGTACTAAACACAATACCTTGAAAAACCTTCTTCTTCTTTTTATCAAGCCCAACCGAATTGTGTAGCTCAAATAAGTCTTTAACCGTAAACATGAACAAGGGGATAGTTTTACACCATCGACTGATACGGAACCAAACCTGGGTAGCTATAGGACAATGGCAAAAAAGGTGGTCCACTTCTTCCTCCTCGTCGTCGCATAACCCACATAAAGTGGAGGAGATGTTGCATTTTCTCCTCCCGAGAGCCATGGCTGTTTGGATGTGATCCATACCCACCCTCCACATAAAAATATTACATTTTTTTGGCACCCACTTAGACCAGCTGAAAACATGTCTGCTACTATAATCACGTTCGCTGTTAAGGAAGTCTTTCACAGCCTTAACACTAAACACCTTGTGATCCCTACCAATCCACGTCCACTTATCACTTTGATCACAAAGGTTAACCCCCTCCAGCATATGCTCTAAACTGATCATATCATCGTTACCCTCCTCGATCAACCGGCTGTAGGGAATGCCTTTAATACCTCCGAAACGATTACTACCCAACTCGACCCCTTCTGCTACTAAACACCTCTTATCTATAGCTATCTTGAACATACTTGGGAAGACATCTTTTAACGGTTCATTGCATAACCATGGGTCAAGCCAAAACCTAGTGCTACTACCATCGCCAATCCTGCTTTTAAACATTTGGTTAATACTTAAACCCCCAACCTTGACTTTCGAGCATGTTTTCACAATGGTTCCCCAAACGCTGTACGACGAGTTGCAAGCAGGAACAGGGGTCCAGCTTCTTTTTGTGTCATGCAACGCTTTGATCACCTTCCTCCATAAGCTATCCGGTTCGGTTCTATATCTCCAAATCCACTTGGATAGAAGAGCCACATTTGTCTCCCAAAGCTTGCTCAAACCGAGACCACCAGCCTTGATAGGGGAAGAAACTCTTTCCCATGCAACCCAGTGAATAATGTTTCCTTCGTTTGAGCCCCCCCCCCCCATAAAAACCGCTTCATAATACCTTCTAAGTTCTCGATAACTTTCTTTGGGGCTTTAAAAAGAGTAATATAATAGGTGGGAAGGTTTTCCAACACTGATTTGATCAAAGTAACCCTACCACCAATTGATAAGCACGCCCCTTTCCACCTCGAAAGTCTTTTCTTAAAGATATCAACCAGAAAATTCCAATTAGCAACACGATTCATATTACCCCCTATACTGATGCCTAAGTGATCGAAAGGAATTGACCCAGTCTCACAAGCCACTGAATTAGCCACAAGACTGATTTCAGCATCCTCCACCCCCACGCCATGAATTCGAGACTTTCCCATGTTAATCTTTAGACCCGAAACAATGTGAAAACATCTAAGAACTCTGGAAACTTTTTTTAAGTTGAGGAGAGACCACTCGCCGACAAACAACACATCATCCGCATAAAGTAAATGAGACAAAACAGGACCTTGATTAGGGAGCGAGATGCCTTTGAGCCACCCACTCCTACTCGCTTTCTTCATCATGTTAGTCAAGACCTCCATAACCAACAAGAACAAAAAAGGGGAGATAGGGTCCCCTTGACGCATTCCTTTATGACACTGGAATTCATCCGTAGGAGATCCATTAACTAGAACCGCTGACCTAGCTGAGACAAGAATACCGAGAATCCACTTACACCATCTATCCGGGAACCCCATTTGAGTCATGATGGAAAGCAGGAACCTCCAATTCACATTATCATATGCTTTATTGAAGTCTACTTTAAACAAAAATGCTTTACTTTTCGACTTCTTCCACCATGCGATAAGTTCGTTCAAAATTAAAGGCCCATCCATAATCGACCTATCACTAAGGAACGCCGTTTGATTAACGGAGATCAAGGGGCTAAGAACCTTTTTGAGACGATTTGCCAGAACTTTCGAAACCACCTTACTAATAATACCAACTAATGTTATGGGTCTGTAATCGTTCAAATTCCCCGGGTCTTTATTTTTAGGAATTAATGTAATGAAAGCCGAGTTACACCCTCTATTCATCTTTCCACTCTCGTAGAAACCTTGAAAAACTTCCACAAAATCAGCCTCAAGTCTGACCCAAAAACGTTTTATGAACTTAAACGTGAAGCCATCGGGGCCCGGAGCTCGGTCATCTCCACAATCAAAAACCGCTGACTTAATCTCTTGGTTCGAGAATCTAGCCACCAGAGACTCGGCTTCAGATGCAGAAATGGTATTCACCCCCGAGCAGTCTACATACGGCCTCTCTATAATCTCCTCGTCAAACTTGTCCCTGAAGAACCTGTAGATGTGATTTTTAACTACTTTGGGCCTGGAAACCCACTTGCCCCCCAGCTGAAGCCCATGGATGGAGTTACTGCTTTTCCTTTGGTTTACTAGCCCGTGAAAAAACCGAGTGTTATCATCACCTTCCATAGCCCATTTACTACGGGATCTCTGTTTCAAATCTTTCGCCTTACGATCCAAGATGTCGTTCATTTTCTTCTTACATTCTATTCTCGTCCATTCCTCCTCCTCTGTTAACTCTGTGTCCTCCATAATAATGTCAAGGTCGTGGAGTTCTTTATTACAGAACTCTGCTTCCTCTCCTTCATTTTTTAGCATTTCATCCCTCCATTCCTTTAGATGCTTGCGAATCCACTTAAACTTCTTCATCAACTTCACATCCGGGGGTCCTTTAAACACAAAGGAATCGAAGGCTTTGATAACAATCTTTTCGCACTCGGGCAAGTCCAGCCAAGAGTTTAAGAAACGAAAAGGTTTGGGCCCGAAGTTGAGCTCATTTAAAGAAAGGAGGATAGGGTTGTGATCCGAATGCATCCTAGGGAGGGATCTAAAGCAGGCTTCAGGCCACTCGTTAAACACTTCCTTGTTCACCAAACACCTATCAATCTTACTCATTTTTCTGCCCCGCTCGTCTTCCTTCAGATACGTGTACTTACTTCCTTTCATTTCATACTCGAATAATTCCGCCATGTCTATGAATTCGTTAAAGTCTCGAGCATATTGTTGTTTAAACTTAGAGCCCATTCTTTCTCCTCTCGATCTTACCACATTAAAGTCTCCCATCATAATCCACCACCCACCCAATCTTAATTTCAGATCTAGGATCGAGTCCCAAACCGCTTTCTTTTCCCTTTTCTTCTGAGGGGCATAAACATTAGTGACATACACCATTTCATTATACCCTTTAATCACACCTTTAACCACAAGAAAATTGTCCGTTTTAATACTATCCACTTTCTTGAATAAACCGGGGTCCCAAATACTAAGAAGCCCCCCCCCCCCCCCCCCCCCCCGATTTTCCAATAGGGTCAACCTTTTCAAACTCCATCTCTCCTTTACCCCAGTAATTCGCTATAATCTCGCTACCATATCCACTGTTTTGAGTCTCTTGAATCATTACAAAAGAAACTTTTTCTTTCAACTTCCAACCTTTAATCCAATTCCCTTTCTTATCCCCCACACCCCCAATCCCTCTAATATTAATTGATAAACAATTCATTGGGGAACCTTAGAAATACCTTCTTCCTCAACCATCTTTCTGACCAACACTTCGTCCTGTTGAAGATCGATGCCCACTAAGTTCCCTGTCACCATCGTTTCCTGGACCTCTGCTTCCATCTCGACACACATCAGGTCTGGGGGGGAGTTACTTCGTCATGCTTGTTATTATTCTCCCCATTAGTTGATGCCCCTTCACTGATACTTGGTCTGCTATTAAGATCGATGCTTTTGTTCCCATCTCCAGATTCATTCAAAGGTATTGAATTAGAAACCTCTTGGTCAACCGAATGATTTGAAGAGGGTTCGTTATTAATAACTTTGTTACATTTGTTGAGCCCAAGCAGTCCATCGAGGGAAAATGGATCCGAATTTCTGGGCCTTTTTTTGGGCCTAGGTGAAAGCCCAGGAACCGATTGGAGCCAATCATTATCAAAAGTGAAAATATTATCCTGACTAGGAATAACCTTTTCACGTACCTTGTACGAGGAAAAAGGTTGTAGTTTCCTTGGCCCCACCTTAGCTTTTTTATTTTTAATAACCGTTTCGTTAACCCCATGCAGATAATCATGCACTCCCGCATTAAATTTCGACATCTCCCCATGCAGACTATTGGTAACCGGGTTACTGTTCCCAAGGTCACACCCTTCGTCTTCTTCGTCGGACTGTCTCACCTCCCCCTCTTCTATCTCTACCGACCCACTACCTTCCGATGTCGGAATACCTTTCTCCGCCAAGTTGCCTCCCCAAGAACCCACATTGCCTTCGTCTTTACTTCTCGGACACCATATGTTCGTTTTCTCCATGAGCCAAACTTTGAACTTTTTGTTCCGCCATGAAAGGACTACATTATCCTTAATCTCCTTTCCGTCACCAACTAAAATTCCAACACCTACCTCTGAGAAATTGAAATCTTTCTTAGAGAAAGATGAGGCACTAACTACCGAACCAAAAAGGCTACCAAGCTTATTGAATAATTCACCAGATGCCAGCTGTAATGGAACTCCCATAATTCTCACCCAAGCAATTCTTTCATATGGAAGAGACTGTCCCTCAAGTCTAGAGAACCATTTATTCCACAACCCTTTTTTGACCAAGAACGCACCAGCCATAGAGGGAGATGGGAAAATTAATGGTGAGAAGAGACCCCCCAAGTACTTCAACTCCACTTCCGTCTCTCCTACACTTCCAAGTAGCGAACCCAATGTTTCCAAGGTTTTCAGGTCAAGACTTCGAGCAACGAGCGCCCTATCATGAATATAGGACGACTCATCAATCGCCGACTCCACCACTACCACCCTCTCGTTAGTCTCAATCCTGCCACTTCCTTTGACCACGTCGCTGAATGAAGTACCAGAGCGAGAGCCAAAAACGACACCACCTGATCTAGGAGGGACAACTTTGGTCCGACCAAAAGGATGAGGTTTTTTGGTAGCTATATCGGCAACATCCTCATTCTCTGATGCGTACCTAGCCAAATTGATGTTCAAAGTAAACTTCCCTATCATCACCTTTGCCATCCTAGCTTCCATGAATTTCCAGTCCTGTGGCCGCGCAAAGCTAACGAAGCCAAAACTCGTCCCATCCACCCCTTTCTTCTTTGCTATGTAAACCCGCACGATGTTCCAAAACTCTTTTAATCTATCTGCCAAATCCCATGTTCGACAGCCTTCAGGGATATTGGAAACAAAGAATTTGATGATATGTCCCGTCTTGTTACCTTTGAAATCTCCCTTCCTATCTTCTTTTCGTCTTCTCCTCCCGATAACCTCTTCCCATTCTCCCCCTCTCTTTTTTCTCTCTCTATTTTCTCTCTCACACATTTCTTGTGATTGGTATATTTTGTTGTTTTTTGACATTTAATGTTAACTTTTTAATATTTGTCTTGTCTTGTTAATTTATGTTTATACTAATTTACTAATACTTCTTATTACTTATATATTATATGTTACATTAATATATTTTTCATCCATAACTATTTATAACTTAAAAGCTTGACCAACTATGTAATTTTTACTCATATTATGTTTTCAAAAAAATAATTTTTATCCGTATTATACACGAAACATCTAAAACAAACTTTACAAATATAATTATTTACGGTTTTAAATTTACATGACTTTGAACTTGTACAAGTATAAAAAAGAAAAAAAAGGAAAGTTACTTTTATGGAAGACGGTTTAAAAAAAAAGAAAGAAAAAAATAAGGAAAGTTACTTGTACAACATTAAATAACAAAATAAAATTCATTAGACTTATTATACTATAACACGGATTCCAAAAATATCTAGAAAGACTTTGTACTTATAAAACGTGGTGTATCTTCATAATCTTAACATAAAAACACCGAACATACTTTTCTATCGTTTTCTTAGAAAAACACACACAAAAACATCACGACAACCCAACACAAAAAGAACCATACCAAACGTTTTCTCATCAAATAATCGTGATTTTTTTTGCAAATCGAGTTTCAAGCAAAAATTTAAGGTACCCATCTTTTAACTGCTTTTGTTTGTTAGAAAAAAAAGAATCTTTATTTGATATTGATTTCTTGTTTTTTGTATTTGCAGTGATGATGGATAATTGGAGAAGAAAGGGTGATAAATGCAATCAAGAATTTGGAAGAACAAAGTCTAGTTATCATAAAAGAAAGCCACCTGCTGGTATGATCTTAACCTCTGTTAATTTTTTAGAATTATTCTATGTCGGTTTTGATTATCTTGTTTGCATGCATTTAGTTTTAGGGGGTGATATGCACACCATCACCAATCATGCATAGCGGTGTTGTACTGTGTGCATCACGGGTGTGATCATGGGCTAATCTGTTTATTGTTGTGAATAAGATATTTGTAAACAGGGCAAATAATAAAATCTGTAATTACCATGTATGATTAGGAGATATGCACAAAAAGTAAATTTGTTACTAAACTAGCCTTGAAAAACAGGTCGGGACATAAAAAGTAAATTATGAATTAGAGAAGGAGTTTTCTATTTTATGGAGTTTTACTTTCCGATTTATTCCAAGCAAGTTGATTGGTTAGAAACTATATTTCATGTTCAGCAGTTCAGATCAAATTTTATATGATTACGTTTGCAAACATCATGTGTGCTTAGGATTGTGTTGTTTTGTTCAGGATGTATGTAGTTCTGTTTCGGAATTGTTTGTTAGATTTCTCTCTGGCTGGTTTTTGTAAAATTGTGTGTGGCCTGCTGCTTGTGTTTTGTCTCAAGTAGCTGGTGTTTGGTTGGTTTGTTTTGTATTCTGTTATGTGTTTGTTATATGATATTCCTTCTTAAAAACACAATTAACAAATATAGACTTTTGACAAGGCGTATGAATGTGTGAAAAACAGAATGGCTAAGGTTAATTGTGAAGTGCGTAGTATTGTTGTCTTTCAGGAGAAAATCCCATGTCTTATTTCGTGTTGTCTTATGTTATTTTTTAATTGTAGTCTGCCATCCTTGTTACGTTTACTAGGGTTGTTTGTTTCTTTGATCGTCATTATTCATCTTTGTAAGTTCCTATAATCGTATGTTTTCTATATGCTTATGCATGCCCCAAACCCCTTTTAGTACACCTCTCTAGTTGTCTGTTAGAATGTTGCAATTATATGAGGTTCTTCTAGAGATTTATATTTAAGGTAAAAGAGTTAACACGCAATAACACATGCAAAAGAGTTACCACACAAGAAGGCGTAGCAAGCACTATAATAGATGACACATAAGTTTGTTGACTATAATTGATGGTAGATAGCGGCTCGTTTATGATTCTTTTCTTTTTACCCCATATTTTTACAAAATCTCAAATAGGTCACGTCAATTTCATAAATACAGAGGAAATTTTAAAAAGCTTTCGTATCCTATTGATAATGATTAATGAGTTATGAATTCCTTCCTAATTAGCCTTTTTCTCATGTGTGTCCATTTCTTTTTAACCTTCATTTACATATGTGTTTAATAATGAATGCCCAAAGTATCGTTAAATATGTTCTTATATCGTTAAATACTTAAATATGTTCTTATATCGTTATTTTTTTGACATTTCAGGTGGGAATTCGAACGGGCAACATAACATTTCCTCCTGGGAAAAAAGATTTGTTACTTCATCGATACCATGGAAGCAATTTATAGAAGCAAAAAAGTACACTTATCTTTATAACAACATATTGAATTGGGACGACTCTGGAGGAGAAGAAGCATTCAAAACTGCAAAGGATGCATTCTACGCAAATCTTCAGGGTATTCCTTATGATGTTAAATCTCATGACCCAGATTTCTACAATAATAAGATAGATTGGAACAGTCAAGAGAATAATGATCTAATTCGTGACTTTGAGTCTGAACGTGTGGTTCAAGATATTGATAGCAACCATGAACCGGTTGTAATTTTTGGGGATGCGCTTCCAGACCCATATAAAAATTACGCTCCCTATGGTTGGGGAGATGCTGATGACAAGGTGAAAGGATCTTGGGGAGTTAGTGATGACCTGAATAAAGGTGACGGCAATGGGATTAAATGGGAGGAAGATATAAACAATGGGAAGATTATTTGCGACAACACAGATGCTGGTTGTAAGAATAATGATTGGTGGGACTGGAATGATAATAAAGCTGGAGATCAAGGATGGAACGGAACTGATGATCAAGCAGTAGATGGAGGCTGGAATTGTAATGATGATAAAGCAGTAGATCAAGGATGGAACTATAATGTTAATACAGCAGGCTATCAAGGATGGAACGAAACTGATAATAATGCAGTAGATGGAGGATGGAATTGTAATGATAATAAAGCAGGAGATCAAGGCTGGAATAATTATGTGTATGATCACAATAATTATTACCCTTCCTATGGAAATAATAACAATAATTATTATCCGTCTTATGGAAACGGGAATAACGGGAGATATGAAACTTGCAACTTTATTGCGCATAGCAATCAAAGAAGTCGCACTTGGAGGAATAATGGGAATAGAAGTAAGTCAAGCGGACAAGGCTATGGACGTCAACGTGCTCACGGGTCAACTATACAAGCTTATGGAGGTCAACGTATTTATGTGAACCAGTGAGTCCCAGTTCACTAGATGGAGAGTGCTGCACAAAGAAAATCTTATAACTTGTTGGCTTAAGTGGCTTTCTGCACTATTTTGTTACCTTTTGAGGTGGGTTTTGTGAATAAAACAAGCCCGCATAGGAAATTTTGGTTAATGAATGTTTATGAATGTTGGAAAGCTATAATAGCAGTTTATGGGTTACCTTCTAGTAAAGATTGTTTGTTTGGTGATAATTAAGGCGGTGTTTAGTTTGTAATCAGAAGTCAGTATGTTTATGGGTTCACAATTTTTATGAAAGATTCTGGAAACCACACATTTTTTTTTGTCGTAAATGTCATAAACAACGGTTGTTCTTTGCGAATTTGTGCTGTAAAACTTAAACTCTTGGCTTATTCACATACTCATAAATCATCTATTTTATTTCAAAATTTTGTTAACTTTTTAACAGAACCAAAAACATATATAGTTGTGTTATAAGTTAATGATCTCTACTGATATTATTGCTCTTACATTTTCTATTATACCATCTTTGTTTCAAAATTTTGTTAACTTTTTAAGAGAATAATATGTTTATCGTTAAATTCGTCATTGTTCCTCAACTAAAAGAGATAAAAGGTCGATATTTAAACCTTTCACTTCTTGGACAAAAGCAAGGATAAATAAGCTAGCATATTTTTCTAATGGTGTAGCCTTAAATATGCATATAAGAATCTTTGTAGAGAATAAGAAATTAGTTAACTAATTTTTATGACCATATTGTATACTTCCAACATTGCTAAGCATAACTTTTTGTTCAAGTTTGGACTAAGCATAACTTTTTGTTCAAGTTTAGCAAATAAATTATAAGAGAAATGATAGAGGGATCTAAATTTATACCTAAAATCAAATGGCATCATTCTGATGGTTACAGACAGGGACTCACTTATGTTACAACCCATCAAGATGATGACACTTGGTTTTAGGTTTAAGTTTAGGCCTAACTTTAGGTCACTCTATCATTTCTCAAATTATAATTCTTACATTGCTATTTATAAAACGCATGAGGCAGTTTATTTTGGTTACCTACAAATTCATGCATACCAAGAGACAAATCTCTACCATCGATCTAGTTTAATCTAAGTCCATGTTTTTTTTCCTTTGTCTTTCTTATTTATTCACATGTTTTTTTTTGTCTTTTTTTTAAATTCATGTTTTTTTTTTATGGATTTTTCTAACTTGTGCCCTAAGGGCACATGTTAAGCACATAAAAAGGACACCGGGTCCCACAGAAAAGGACACAGAGATCCACAGAAAGTACAATTTTTGTAGATCTCTGTGTCCTTTTCTGTAGGACCCGATGTCCTTTTAGTGTGCTTAACTTGTGCCTTAGGGCACATGTTAGACAAACCCCTTTTTTTATTCACGTTTTTTATTTTTTATTATAACTTTTATTTTTTTAATTCACTTTTTTCACCTTTTTTTTCTTTCGCTTTCATACGTTTTCGTCCATTTTCGTTCGATTTCATACGTTTTCATCCGTCTTCTTTCGTTTTCATACGTTTTCGTCCGTTTTCATACGTGTTTTTATGCTTTCATACGTTTTCGTCCGCTTTTAAATGTTTTCGGCCGTTTTCAGACGTTTTCATACGTTTCTGAATATCACAAGTGATTTTCTGAATATCACAAGTGATTTTCAACTAATGTTTTGTAACATGAAATCACAAACGATATTTAGAAAATCACAAGCGATATTCAGAAAATCACAAGTGATATTCTGAATATTACTGCATATCACTTGTGATATTGAGAAACGTATGAAAACGGACAAAAACGTAAAAAACGGACGAATAAGTATGAAAACGTATGAAAACGGACGAAAATAGATGAAAACAGGCTAAAATGTATGAAAGCAAAGGAAAAAAACAGGAATTAAAAAAAATGAATTAAAAAAAGACAAAAAGTGTTAAAAAAAAAAAAAAAAAAAAAAAAAAAAGTTGACATATCAAATATTAGGTTATTTTCCACCACTAGAATGATGGTAGTGATTCGTTCCTTGATAAGCACCAAAATAAAAGTAAACATCGAATTTTTTTCTCATATACATATGTTAAACCTTGAAAATACCTTATTTAAATGAGAATTTTAATTTAAAAGCATAAAACCAATATTTATAATGCTCATTGGTCACTTATTTAGGTATGTTTATATTCCTAGTAAGACAATAAACTATCGTTGGCACACCCTCTCCTGCTTTGGAGGACACAAATTTTGTATGAAAAATTGAAAACTATGCTAAGCAACATGGCCTTATGGTTTTGAAATGACCAATCCGCAACACAAGTTTTATAGGTGCATTAACCGGTGGGATGAAGCAACTAAAAGCTAACGAGAATCTATAAATGTGATTGAAACGCTCATGTGTGTAATACTTTGTAGAAGAACTTTGATACGTTTCATTAAGAATGGAATGTCACAATTTTTAGGAAGAATCAAAATCATGGATTACCATCACATGAAGAAGTGGATTTTTCATCATGTTAAACGCCCAAATGGCGAGCGATGGAGCTCCAAAAACAAGTTACATATGCAGATCTCTTGTTCATTGTAAATGTGTTCGTCTGAAAAACGATATGGTAAATATGAAGATGTGTAGTTGCCTTCGGCACCACTTGCAATGTGTAATTTATTAAGTAATGAGTAAAGTATAAAATGGTTTGTCCCGTGTCTTGCTTTACATCCCTAAACTTTTTTTTTGGCACAAAATCATCCCTCCGTTAACAAAGTTGACACAAAACCATCCATCTGTTAGTAAGTCAGTCAATGAAGACTAACAGTGCAAATTATTTCTCCATTATCTCCTAACAGAAGAGAGAATATTTGCATCGTCAGTCCTAAGGACTAACGGTACAATTTATTTTCGGAAATAAATTGCAGCGTTACTCCTAAGGACTAACGGTGCAAATTTTTTTTGGAAAATTAATTAAAAGGGGGCCACTATCACCTTCACCGCTACCCACCACCACCCACCTACATCGCCGCCACCCACCACAACCGCCACCGCCACCACCTCCACCGCCACCATTGCCATCACCACCACCTACCACCACCTACCACCACCCACCTCCGTCGCCGCCACCCAACACAACCACCACCACCACCTCCACCCACCACCACTATCACCGCCACCCACCACCACCATCACTGCCACCACCACCACCCAACGCCGCCACCACCCACCTCCACCGCCGCTAACCACCACCACACACTGCCATCCACCGCCACTGCCATCACCACCACCCACCGCCACCACCACCCACCTCTATCGCCGCCACCCAAAACAACCACCACCACGTCCACCCACCACCATCACCGCCACCCACCACCACCATTAGCGCCACCCACAACCCCCCACCTCCACCGCCGCCACCCCCTAAAAACACCACCGACACCGCCACCACCACACACTGCCATCTACCGCCACTACTGCCACCACCACCCACCTCCACCGCCGCCACCCATCACAACCACCACCTCCATCACCCACCATAACCACCACCACCTCCTTATTGGCCCCTTTTTAATTTATTTTCCAAAAACATTTTGCACCGTTAGTCCTTAGGACTAATGATGTAATTTATTTCCGAAAATAAATTGTACCGTTAGTCCTTAGGACTGACGATGTAAATATTATCTCTTCCGTTAGAAGATAACAGAGAAATAATTTGCACCGTTAGCCCTCATTGACTGACTTTACTAACAGAGAGATGGTTTTGTGCCAACTTTACTAACGGAGGGATGATTTTGTGCCAAAAAAAGTTTAGAGATGTAAAGCGAAACACGGAACATACCACACGGATGTATTTTGGACTTTATTCTTAAGTAATCCATAAACATATAATATTTTGAGAAATTCATTGTTACTGCTAGGGGTGTAAGTAGGGTCGGGTTGACCCGACCCGAACCCGATAAGGCTAATCGGGTCGGGTCTAATCGGGTCAAAAAATCTTGTCGGGTTATTTTGACCCGAACCCGATAATGTTATCGGGTCGGGTTAGGGTTAAATAAATAATGCTATCGGATTATCGGGTCAACCCGATAAGACCCGACAATTACTTATTGATTTTTTAATTATTACTTTTCCTATGCATGAAACCACGAAGAAGTGCTTGACATACAGTTTAACAAGCTTTGATTATCATAGTTTTATTAGTTTACTACTAGTTAGAGATCATAAAGTGAACGTTTGCAATTGACGTTACATGTACCAAACAAAAGGCCTTAAAATTTCTTATTATAAGAAGATTATCGAAAGGATCTTCCCATTCTAACTCAAGACATCTAACCTCTGGTCTTGTGGATTTCAATAAAAATAACATAACAAACAAGAGCAATAAGTAAAGAATAGCTTGAAGACATCCAAGCACAATTCTGATAACGAGAAACAAACTCAATACCATCTTCACGTGTCTAATAAGTACAAATTCAAGCTTTTCAAATGCATATTGTTTGATTTTTTTTTATCACGTCTATGAATAAATATATTTCAAATAACTAATGTTTTTTACATACTGTTATCTTAATCGGGTCACCCGATAACCCGAATCTCACCCGAACCCGATAACCCGATTCTTAATTGGGTCGGGTTGCGGGTCACTTTTAAAAAATTCAAAACCCAACTCAACCCGATCCGACAAACCCGATAACCCGACCCGATAACAAACCTAACTTACTGCTATTTTAGTTTCAAAATAAATTTGCGGTTTTAAATTTAGAAGTCTTTCTTTTTCAAAATTAATATTACCTATTTTTTTATATTTATATTTATACTACTTATAATGGAGGAAGACACTTCCCTCTTATTTATTATTTTAAGACCACCATAAATAGAATTTTAAGCAAATACTACCTTATAAGCGTTATTTATAAGTATCTAAAGCACACATAAAACTAAAAACACACTACTCATATAATAGAACTAATACACTATTAAAAACACCCATTCATCTAAAAATACAAATTTTTAACCACAAAGTACAATATAATTAAGCTTTCACACATGAATAAACTAAAAATAGATTTTTAAGCAAATACAAGTAAATAAGCATAATTTATAAATATTTAAAGCACAAATAAAACTAAAAAAATACTATTCAACACATACAATTAATACACTATTAAAAACATTTTTTCACCAAAATATACAACTATTTAACCATAATTTACAATCTAATAGAGCTTCTAAATCATAAATCCGAAATCCAGCAGCCTAAAACAAAATATCATAACATTTTTCGCCGAAAAATTTAGTCACAGGGTACCCGCCGCCGCATCGCGCGGTTACCCTGCTAGTGTTATATTATACTCCCTCCGTCTCAATATAATTGTCCATATTTCAATTGGGATGTCTAAAAAATATTGTCCACTTTCTATTTTTAGTAAAAACTAAAGAATATATTAAGGAAATATTCACTTTGAGTGGTTGAGATGTATAGTGGTCTCATTTTTATTAAACTTTGTGATTTCTCTCGCATGACAATAATTTTGAGATGGAAGAAGTACATGAAAATATATAAATAAATTAAGCTTTAAATGTATTTTTATTAATATAAAATTTCATCACGTATTATATAACAAAAATAAAAATATTAAAAAAAAAAAAACGTAAAGTGTTCCATTGCATATTTGCATGCTTTTATTCTAGAGAACCAATAAACCTCAAACACTTCGATGGCAGACTGGTCAAAAGTGTCAGAAAGGGACCCGTTTACTTTAAATACGGAGTATTAAAGCCGGTTGCAAGACGAGAGTACATCAAATGGTCCAAATGTTTCTAAAAGTACAACAAAAAATAGAATATTCTTGTAATGTTCTCATGAAGAATGCTACGTATATCAACAAAAAATTTTCATTAAAACTTTTACAAAATGATTAGTCACACTCACTACTCTCTTTCTCTTTTTAATTCAGGTCTTCTTATGAATGCATGATACATACTTTTGTAAAATATCTTTTGTACCGTAATATTTTTTTGAATGTAGCATCCTCTGTTTTCATTATTTCTTTTTAAAAAAAAAATAATAATAAAAAAAATAAAAAAAAATCCACATCTAAAAAAAGTTTTACAAATTTATACTCATACAATAAGTTGTCAAATGTATTGATCCAATCATATTGTGTTCAAATTTCTTTTTCTTCTTTTTTACTCTTCACATTTGATTATCATGTCATTATATGATTACAATTTAATTTTTTGTGAATTTAGCAATTCTCCCAAAAAGTGTGAACTAATGTGTTTTTTTAGGAAAACTTATAATTTTCAAATGCTTACTCTTGTTTTGGTGCTTACCAAGGGATAAATCTTCACCATCCATCTAGTTTGATTTAATGGTGGGGATAAACCTAAGATTTAATATGGAAACCTAAGTCAATGTTTTTTTTTTTCTCTTTTTTCTTTGTCTTTCTTATTTATTAACGTTTTTTTTTCTTTTTTCTTTTTTTTTGAAATTCACGTTATTATTTAAAATTCGTGTTTTTTTTTCTTTTTCTTTTAATTTTAAATTCACTTTTTTTTATTCAAGTTTTTTTTCGCTTTCATACGTTTTCATCTGTATTCATACGTTTTCGTTCGTTTTCGTCCGCGTTCATATGTTTTCGTCTTTTTTTTACGTTTTCGTCTGATTTCAGACGTTTTCGTCTGTTTTCATCCGTTTTCGTACGTTTACATCCGTTTTCTGACGTTTTCGTCCGTTTTTGTACGTTTGTATACGTTTTCGTCTGTTTTTAGACGTTTTTGTCTGTTTTCATACGTTTTCGTCCGTTTTTACGTTTTCGTCCATTTTTAGACACTTTCGTCTGTTTTCAGACGTTTTCGTCCATTTTTATACGTTTTCGACTGTTTTCATACGTTTTCGTCTGTTTCCTTACGTTTTCGCCCGTTTACGTTCGTTTTCATACGTTTTCTTCTGTTTTCTTACGTTTTCGTTTGTTTTCATACGTTTTTGTCCATTTCTTACGTTTTCGTTCGTTTTCATACGTTTTCGTCCGTTTTCTTTCGTTTTCGTCCTTATTGATTCACACACGTACCGATGAGGAATGTATTGCTGCACTTACCATTGATCCTTCGTGCAGCTTCACGAACAACAAAAAATGTGGTCACACCTGAAACGAAAACATCGAACCGATTTCATAAGATTGTTTGATACTAAAACAATATTCATTAGATTAGTCTAGCTTTGAATGCATACCACGGTGGCCATAAACGCGAAACGATGAAGGCTTCCTTATCACAAACAACAAAACGGGGAAAAATCATAGATGACATTGTTTTGACATATGTTCCCAGGCCTCATATACGGCATTGATTGCCACCCCTTTAAGATATACAAAGCCATTTTTTCCTTCATGACAACTTTGGCAAATCTGGTTCATTTTCTTGGTGTAAGCCACTTTCAACCATGATGGGGTAAGCCTTACCATTTCAATAAGCTTTCTAAGGTAAGAGTGTTTTCATATCCACATTGCTTTTCCCATTGTTTTAATATCTAAGCGAAAATCACATAAGCTCATTAGCCGGCAAATAAGCTTAAACAAACACCCTCATAATCTCAAACCCATTTCCACCAATGGTTGTTTCCATCTAATTGCAAAACCTGCATCCAAACACACCACCATATCTTAGTGAAATCATCATTTTATTGCGACTGGGGTAGATAATCAATAAATACTACAAAAGCTACAAAAGTAACAGATCAAAGTTCCTTTTATAGCCAAACAACTTTCCAAATCCACACCAGCCTCTTGCAAAAATAAATAAATAAATAGCACCATTCCTAAACATTAAAAACAATTAGCACCATTCCACTTGTGTTTCCAAAATAAAAGCCAACATCCCCGGCTAATAAAAGGACAATACGTTGATTTTTTTAATCAAGTAAGTTTTTTTGCATACACGTCAACCTATTAAATTAGGAATAACAAAAACCTGCCATGACAACCCCAAATAACAAGTTTTTTTTTTTTTTTTTTTTTTTTTTTTTGCATATCCATCGCTTTTATTTTGAGAATAAAAAACCCTGTTTATGCATACTCATCAACCCATCAACATATTTTTCGCATACCCATCGCTGGTAAATGAAAAAAAGAGTAAGAAATTGAGAACTCTAAAATCCATTTCAAGTAAAAAAAACAAAACATGCCCATCAACCAAAAAACAACAAAAATCAAAACCCACAAAAAAAAGATTGGCTCTTTATCCAAGAAACTATCATCAAGAATCACAAACTCTATCTACAAAAAAAAAAAATAATAATAAAATAAAAAAAAAATAAATAAAAATTACCTTTTAAAAATCATCTTTCTACAAACGAAACTATTATCTTTACAAAATCATCTTTCATAAAAAAAACGTATACAACAACGGCTTGAGGCTTCTTTTTATCTACTAAATTTGCGCTCCAAATCTTCAAAAGATATTGAATTGTGTGAAAATATTTCTTTTCCTGCTTCTTCATTAACTCAAATGCCTAAAAACACCAACACATAGTATCACCAAATAACAAATAAAACAGACTAAAAAACATCAAACAAATACAGATGTTTCTAAATTAAAAAAAAAAAAAATACAAAAAAGGGTGAACCAAACCCTAAAAATGAACAATCAGATCGACAAAAAACCCTAGAAAGTAACAATCTTCATTAACCGCATTTTCCCCCTCTTTTTTAGGTTTGCGATTCTTCATCAGCTGTTGTTATCAAATTCATGTGTAGAATTTGGTAGGTGGGAGTTTTTGGATTTTTCTTGTAAACATCGATGTATGTGTGTGAGAAAGAGAGAAATAGCTAAATATACACGGGACGCAAAACGACGTCGTTTTGATTCCCAATTATAGATAACGCCATTAATTCAAAGTTAGCCTCTCACAAACTAAAACATCAAAACGACGTCGTTTTTGACAGTGTCAAAACAACGTTATTTTCCACGCCATTTAAGATATAGTATAATATAAAAGAAACAAAAGAATAAATACTATACACTTACATCTACACTACATATAAAAGAAAAACGGTCAAATCTTGAAAAGTTAAATGTTGAAAGTCAAAGGTGAGATAATTATATGGTGTAATTAATACTCTTATTAAAAAACCACATTACTTAAGGGTACAATAAATTATTCACATTGTACAACCAATTAAAAGCATATCTACCAAATTAAAAACAATCAATTAAAACACCCCTTACTAAAAAATATAATAAAATTTTCACAATGTACAATTAAAACAACCTACATCATAATCTAAAATATAAAATAAATTAAAACACTAATTAATGTTATTTTTAAAACATCATAAAATAAAAAGTACATGTTATTATACATATTATATAGATTAATAAAACAAACAAAGCTTTATGCAAGCTAACAAGTTGATGGTACATATAGTTTTGAAAACCGGACCGGACAACCGAGTTCAACCGGGAACCGGTGTCGCCACCGGTTTGGCTAACCAATAAAAGCCATCAGAAAATAAACCAGAGAGAACCCGTTGAAACCGATACAAGCTGGTGAATCAAGCCTCATCGAGATCTATTTATCCGGTTAATCGTCAAAGGGTGTCCGCCGCCGCAACGCGCTCTGCTATATTATATATAAAGGAAAAACCAAAAAGTAAAAAGTGAAAAGTTAAAATATAAAAGGAAATATTGAAAACATATATTTCAAAAGGAAACTATTAATACATATAAAAAACCAGGTTGACCCGGGACGCTTTAAACCCGGTGGGTTGGCCCGGTTTAATTTGACCCATTTTTTACCCTACCCGTCAGGTCGACTCGGTTTAAATCGACCCGCTTTTCGACCGGAACGGTTCAATAGGTTGAACCACCCGAGTCGAACCGAGTTGCAAAACATTATGTTTAATCTTCAAATCTTTAAACTTTTATTATTTTTCGTTTATAACCCATAACTATAAACTTTTTTTAGTTATAAACTGTTAAATGCGGAATTATTTATTGAGCTATGATATTTAAATGCCATCAACTCTCTGTCAACTATTCACTTGTCAAACTCATTAAATAAGTCATCAATGCGGAATTACCATAAATACGAAAATTAAAGGAAATAATATGATTAAAAAAAAAGTGTTGTGATAACATGTGCCAACTGATCAGATATTATGGTGCATTAGAACTTTTTATGATTAAAAAAAAGTGTTGTGGTAAAAGCGTTGTATTATAACTTTTTGTTGTATATTATAACTTTTTGTTTAGTTGTATATTAGAACTTTTTATTTAGCAGAGTGCATTGCAATTTTTTTTCTTAGAGGGCAATTTTTTTCTTAGAGGACAATTTCATATTTATTAACATTTTTTTTTCTTTTTTCTTTTTTTTGGAATTCAGGTTATTATTTAAAATTCAATTTTTTTTTTAAATTTTAGATTCACGTTTTTTTATTCAAGTTTTTTTTCGCTTTTATACGTTTTCATCTGTATTCATACGTTTTCGTTTGTTTTTATACGTTTTCGTCCGTATTCATATGTTTTCGTCCTTTTTTTTTTACGTTTTTGTCTGATTTCAAACGTTTTCGTCTGTTTTCATCCATTTTCGAACGTTTATATACGTTTTCGTCTGTTTTTAGACGTTTTTGTCCGTTTTCATACGTTTTCGTCCGTTTTTACGTTTCCGTCCATTTTTAGACATTTTCGACCATTTTTATACGTTTTCGTCTGTTTTCATACGTTTTCGTCTGTTTTCTTACGTTTTCGCCCGTTTTCATACGTTTTCTTCTGTTTTATTACGTTTTCGTTTGTTTTCATACGTTTTTGTCCATTTTCGTTCGTTTTCATACGTTTTCGTCCGTTTTCTTTCGTTTTTGTCCATTTTTCATACGTTTTCAGACGTGTTTTTACGCTTTCATACGTTTTCGTCTGTTTTTTTTACGTTTTCTTACGTTTTCGGCCATTTTCATCCGTTTTCATATGTTTTTGTATGTTCATTTAGGTTTTCATGTATTTTCGTCAATTTTAAACGTTTTTGTATGTATTTTCCGTTTTCATGTATTTTCGTCCGTTTTTATACGTTTTCATACGTTGTCATCCGTTTTTTTACGCTTTCATTCGTTTTCAAACGTTTTCATCCGTTTTTATACGTTTTCGTCCGTTTCCATACGTTTTCATCCGTTTTTATATGTTTTGTCTGGTTTTATACGTTTTTTTTCCGTTTTCAGACGTTTTTGTCCGTCTTCATATGTTTTTATACGTTTTTTTATTCGATTTTATACGTTTTTGTTCGTTTTCAGACGTTTTCATTTTGATATTTGTAAGTGACACTTATTTATCTCTTGTGATATAACACTGTAAGGAAAATGAAAAGTATTACATTCTTCATCATGTATGTGTTATCAGTTGTGATACTCAACTAAGAATGTGATGGTTGTGTTTTTGAAAATATTTAGGAAGATTTTTGTGTTCTATGATATTATGAAATATTAGAAAAGTTGTTCAACTGAAAACAAGAGATGTTATGATACTTTTGTTAGACTTGTGGTGGATTTTTCTATTTAATGGATACATTGTGCATGTTTCGATAGGTTTTATAGCGGGATTTGAAAATATCTTTGGTTGAATCAGTAAGCTATGGTTGAAGATAGCACACATCTTTATAAAAAAACTGAGGAAGCTCAAACACTTGTGATACACAGGTGATATCACACGTGATATCATGTATGATAACACCGTTGATATCACCTGTGATATCATGTGTGATATTACCGGTGATAACATGTGTTATATCATAGTTTTTATCACCTGTGATATCATGTGATATCACAAGTGAGGTGATATCACCTGTGATATCATGTGTGATATCATAGGTGTTTGAGCTTACTCAGTTTGTTTATAAACATGTGTGCTTTCTTCAACCATAACTTCTTTAGTTTGCTGATTCAACCATATATATTTTTAAATTCTGCTATAAAACCTATCGAAACATGCACAATGTATCCATTAAATAGAAAAATCCACCACAAGTCTAACAAAAGTTTAATAACATATCTTGTTTTTAGTTAAACACCTTTTCTAATATTTCATATTATCATAAAACACAAAAATCTTCCTAAATATTTTCAAAAACACAAATAAGAAAAATGAGCAGAATCATCACAGTAATATAATAAGTGATGTTATTATCATTTCTTTCATATATACTTGGTAAAATACTAAATCTTATCACATTTGGTATGAATTTAATATTTCACATTCTTAGTTGAGTATCACAACTGATAACACATATATGATGAAGAGTGTAATACTCTTCATCTTTCTTACAGTGTTATATCACAAGAGACAAATATGTGTCACTTAAAAATATCAAAATGAATAAAAAAGAAGCAAACTATGAAAATAGAGACTTGACATATTCTCAAAATCAAACAAGTGTTGCATTAAATTAGCATTTTTTTGAACAAGATAAGAATTCACCTAAAGAGACTTTAACCCTTTTATTTCTACTAAGAGTATAATATCACAAGTGATAGATAACATTGGTTGCATTAAAAAAATATGCGCTTGTCAATTGCGATGAAAGGCACAAAAACTATCTTGTAACTGAAAATTATAAAAATATTAGAAAACCCATAAGTGATAATATATAAAAATATACAGAGCAATGAAATATCTCAGGTGATATTAAAGGTTAAAAAACATACTTGTTTGTTTATGAAATATCACAAGTGATATTAGACATTAACTTTTTTATAATAAAATATCACAATTGATATTAGGCATGTAATATAATAAAGTTTAATAATAAGCATGAAAACACATGAAAATAGACGAAAACGTATAAAAACTGCAAAAAAAATGGATGAAAACAGGAAAAAAACGTATAAAAACGAATGAAAAGCGTATAAAAACGTATGTAAACGGGAAAAAAGTGTCTGAAAACGGATGAAAATGGACGAAAACGCCTGAAAACAGACAAAAGCGTCTAAAAATGGACGAAAACGTAAAAAAACAGACGAAAGCGTATATAAACCTATGAAAACCGATGAAAACGTAAGAAAAAGGACAAAACGTAAGAAAACAGACGAAAACGTATTAAAACGGACGAAAACAGACGAAAAGGTATGAAAACGGACCAAAACGTAAGAAAACGGAAGAAAACGTAAGAAAATGAACGAAAACATAGGAAAACGGACGAAAATGTAAGAAAACAGGAGAAAACGTAAGAAAACGGATGAAAACGTATCAAAACGGACAAAAACGTAAGAAAACGGACGAAAACGTATGAAAACGGACGAAAAGGTAAGAAAACGGACGAAAACGTAAGAAAACGGACAAAAACGTAAGAAAACATAAGAAAAGGTAAGAAAACAGACGAAAACATAAGAAAACGAACGAAAACATAAGAAAACAGACAAAAACGTATGAAATTGGACGAAAATGCAAGAAATGAGACGAAAACGTATGAAAACGGACGAAAACGGACAAAAAAGTAAGAAAACGTAAGAAAACAGACGAAAACGTAACAAGACTGACGAAAAGGTAACAAAACGGACGAAAACGTATGAAAACGGACGAAAACGTAAGAAAACAGACTAAAACGTAAGAAAACGGACGAAAACGTATGAAAACGGACGAAAACATAAGAAAACAGACGAAAACGTAAGAAAACGGACAAAAACTGTAGGACCTTAGATATATCAACTCTATCACACTAACACTAATATGAAGCAAGGAATGGCGACTTAAGTGATGTATATGGGGCGTATGGTACTAGAGAGAAAGATGAAACATGAAGAGGTTTGTCCATATGAAAAACACACGCTACACACTCAAGCACACACACCAAATGACTAGGTGTGTGCCTTTTATACTTATTACATAAAAGCCTTATGGGCTTAGGATGGGCTTTGTATGGATTGTGGATTGGGCTTACATTAAGACATAGCATAACTAATAACCGGTTAGCTTGGCCCAATCCACGAGCCCAATGACTATTCTGATGCAATATCTAACACACGTTACAAAGTTCCTAAACGTGAATGACCATCACTTTCTAACACATATTCTTAAGGCTAACAATCTCCCCTTAAGGGGTGGTCATTCAGAAGATGCTCCACTGGATAAGATCTTTAAACTTCTTGAGCTTGAACTTTGTGTGTCGATATTGAATAGTCTTGATTCTTTGTTCCTTCATGCTTTGTGATCAGTTAATGGAGTTGTCTGCCTTTCGTCAACTTCTTTGGTATAGGTGTCTCCACGTCTTTCTCCACCATGCTCATACTTCTTTTTTATTTGAATTTCCAATGATGAAGTTCTCTAGTCTTTGAACTTTGTAGACTCTTTGACATTGACGAAGAATCATCTTTAACTTTGTGTTGCCTTTGATTTTGATGAGAACTTTCATTTGATGTTGTTGGTATGAGCATGGGAAGATGGTGTGGTCTCTCCTCCAAGGAACAATCATCAGTACCTGCATGAATGTGTTAGTGAAAAATACCAATCGATCATTGTGGATTTTTCTTAAAGAATTTACCACTATGATTGTTATAGTGATGAATGTCTTGATTCCATTCACCTTGGTCGGGCACATCAGCCGTCCGAATCCCATTGAGGGACAATTATCATTACCATGAATAGATTCAAGTAATGACCCACGTCTTCAGGATTCGATTCGTGAAAGGAATCTCCTTAGTGGGATTTCCAGCACTTACAAGTTCGAATGTCGAGGGTGTTAATAGCATATTGTGAAAACACGTCTCTAATTCTTACAAAGGCTGTTCCTGAAATTGGAGGCCCTCAAGAAGGCTAACACGACATACCGAAGTATATCTACAATTCAGGTGAGTCGTTGAAGTACACCGAAGCATCACTCCACGACTATAGACCGTTTGAGACACACTAAGCGTAACCCATAAATAATTACCGAAGCGACCTGCTGTCAGGGCTGCTTGATGTTGACCCTGGCAAGAATTTCCATTCAATCACTGAGGATCAAATTGTGAATCCCCTCATAAACGTTCTCGACATATTACTAAGATCTGCGTAGGACTCTAGAATATATCACTTGTGTCCTTATTGTTGAACAACAAATGATGAAATTTTTAGTGTTCCTAAGAGATCTTTGATGAATCTCGTGGCTCTAGACTCGATTAGTGCACTTTGGTTTTCCTGAGCGGAGACTAGGGAGAGGGTCTCCTTCCTTAATACCAACGATCTCTAAGAGAAAGTCAATAGATTATGTAGGGTTCCCAGTGAGAATGAAACAAATCCTTTTGAGAGGAATTGAGTGGCTAGAAGGTTAGGTGCAGTGCGTCACTGGGTCCATGACGTCTTTGTCTTCAATACCGGTGTCATCTTAGTGACAGCCAGTAGCAGATAAATTGAACCCGGTTTCTGCCCTAAGGTTGATTATGGAGGGCTATTTCTTTTCACCCTTTCTTTTACTTTTCTTTTTAATTCTTCAACCCCTTCTTTCTCCTTTCTCACAAGACTCCTTTTTTCAATCATACCTAAGGACTTCTAATACTAACTATAGGTTTTGTCCTTGGGTAGATCCCTCCGGCTCTGGCGGATCATAGGACGGATTTCCTATCCTTAGTCACCTTATAACTCCATGACTATCCTATGTTGCCATAAAACCTTTTTCTTGAAAATCTCTCAAAGTGTTTATATTGTTTTGACTTAAATCTGCACACTGAGGGTAGAGTTCACACTTTTTGAATTGATTGGCTCATGATAGACAATTGCCCATGAGACACGGTTACATTGCATAGTTAAAGAGTTTCATTGTCAGTTTTTAGGTGACAACTAGCTCTAATAACTAACTTGAAGTTGTAAACTCTCCTTGAAAAGAAGGTTAGACCCATGAAAGTGCATATCTATCACAAGTTTCTCGAGATGGTACATTTATTGACTTTGATTTCTCGTCAATTCATTGGTTTCGTCTGAGTCGAGCTCTTTTGAGATTCAAACACCGATCATTAAACATTTTTGATCACATTTTAATCACGTCTTCTCCCCCTCAAAAATAGCATATTCGTGATATTTTTTATAACAACGGATTAAACATCATTTTTAGAAACTTTTAGGGAGACAAACGGATTTGATTTAAGCATGAATTTGGAAGATTATGGTTTTATACTCCCCCTTTAATAAAGCATAATCAATTAATGGGTTTGCAGGGAGTTATCTTGAGCACAAAATATTTTAAAAGATTTTGAAAAATCTTTTTGAACAATCTTGAAAGGTGCTCAAGATGATGATGATTTCTCACCAGTTTTAAATGTAGTGCACTGAAGCGTACACTAGGGATTTCTTTAAAAAACGAGTTTTGATTTGAAATAATCAAAAATCATCATTTTTTGTCCGGGTTTCGTACTGAAGTACATGTTGTCACACCCCCAAAATATCGCAGCGGAACGATAGTGTCATTGGGGTATGACGTCATAGTACAAAGTATGGATACAGAAAACGACCTCTATAATGAGACGTTTTGAAAAGTTTACCATTCGTTTACATAAGTTAAAGTTTACAAGCAAGAAATCCCAAAGTTTGATAATACATAAAGAGCTTACAAAACATATCGAATGGTAATTGTTAAAAGCACAAGACTCCAATGTATGCCATGCGACCCAAAAGCTCCATGAAATGCTATCACCTTAAGACCTGAGATAAACATGCTAAAAAGTGTCAACACAAAGGTTGGTGAGTTCATAAGTTTGTAATAAAATGATTTGAAATACTTTGAGAAATTTTCACACAGCAAAGGCATTGTAAATTCACTCAGTTCCAAGTTCCGCCCATACAAAACTTGCAACCTGTGTGTTCACAACCCACTGCCTAAAATAGAATGACAATCATGAATATGCGCAATATGGTAGCTAATAGTATAAATGTCACCACAAGGGTCTTCCAACAACTCGTGTTGGGATGTTCCTCCAACGCTCACGTTGGGATGTATCCATAAAAATGGCCTTCCAACAAATAAATGCCGGGATGTTCCTCCAACGACTCACGTTGGGCTGTATCCAAATTAATGGCCTTCCAACATATAAATATTGGGATGTTTGTTTAAGTCTAATCACTACACGCACCAAGTCTAGAGTATATGTAATGTTGTTTGGCAATAGAGTTTAAATGTTTGGATAAATAAGCATATATCTCGCCCCAAATATTTTATAGGAATTTAAATGAGTAAAAGCGGGGTATGAACTCACCTGGTGTGATTGATATGCTAACAAAATGAAGTGCACGAAAGTGAGACTCGGAAACTATCCGCGACCTAGAATGAATGTTATGATATGTAATGAGTTATGATGTTATGTTATGCATGCATTTCGTATGTTATTTATACCATTTGCGAGTTTTGAAAATAATACTTATCGTCGAAAAATACTCTTTTGACGTCTTGACCATTCTTAAATTACTTTACAAGTGTTTACGTCAAAATGTCATCCTACAATAGTTTCGTAATGATTTATAGTGAAATTATCACTTTTCGTCGTAAAAATAAAGTCGTTGGAAATTTCATGAAAGTGACAAAAATGGCCTCGAAAAACTAGTCGTAAAATGGTGTACGTCGAACGTTAGGAAACGAACTCGACGGTTTTGGAAAGTTTGTATCAAAATCTAGAAGTTTCAGTACATGAGTTTTCGTCATAGAGGTCTCGAACATAAAGATAATAGAGGTTAAAGATGGTGATTTTGTCCAAAATGTGGTTTAAAAATGAGTTTCGGCAAAGTTTAAGCAACCGTAATTAATTTATTACAACTCCGCTATACAAACGGTTGGTTTTTTTGAAAAATATGCTTGATGATCTAGATTTTATTAGAAGACATCTCGTTATAAAAAGTTCCACATCAACGTTAAAAACAGCCTTCAACATGGTCGTTTTAGTTACCGTAACACTTATCTCGTAAAAATAATATAGTTTTTCTAAAATAATAAAGTTACGGCAATTTATGAAAACGTGTATATCTTAGTCGTTTCAAATCCGTTTTCTACATATTATACGTCCTTAGCTTCGTATCAAAGTATACTAATATATTTTTGACAAGTCGAAATAATTTATGAAGCTTAAGGCTCGTTTTTGACTCGAATAAAACAATAATAGGTTGCTGAAATTTCAGAAAAATATATATTTCGTCGTCAAACTTGAAAAATTCATAACTTCTTCGTTATAACTCCGTTTTAATCCGTTCAAGCGGCCACGGATTCGTTTTAAAGTATATTTTCTAAATATCAAGGCCAAAAATTCGTGCCTACTGTCGGATTTTCCAGAAAAACAAAATAAGAACAGAACACTTTTTATACTTATCGAAAATAGTTTTTCTCGTACTAAACCTATTCCAATCCCTTCAAATCAACTCCAAAGCTATTCTAATCCTACCATACACCTTCTTAGGGTGTCATGGGTTCCTAAACATCATCAAGACCAATATATACCAAGGGAATAATTATAGGATGACTTTATATATATATAACTCTAAAAATCATATAAAAATGGTATAAATCAACATAAGTCTTGCATGCTTGCTCCAAAAATGAAGAGATAAATATGAAATGAAGATAAAATATGTAAAATGATAGTAATATGCTTACAAGTAAACTTGATGAGGTGCAAAGAACAAAGGTTTAACCTAAACACCCTAGGTTTTTAATTCAAAACCTTAATGAGAGTGTTATCTAGATTGTTTATGCTTGAACTTGAGAAAATTTTTGTGATCCCTTGTATCTCCTATATGGCCGGTTATGGAAGAACCCAAAAGAGAGAAGAAAAAGTTTTCTTGACTTGATAATAATGGAGTGAATGAGTGAAATGAGATAAGTTAGACTTTAAGTATATGTGTAAATCTTAACAATCAAGAACCATACCACAATTAATGTCACCCTCCCCCTTGGTCGGCCAAGGGGGGAGGAATTTGATAAATATCTATTTTTATTTTATTTTTTTTTTATTTTTGTGCATATACTTGTGTAATTTGTAAGAAAAAGTGTAAGTGAAATGGATTCAAGTTAAAGTAAATGGTAGTTTTTAGGTACAAGTAAATTTTTAATAGATCAAAGTAGAATGTAATGAGATAATAAAAATTGTAAAAATACATTCCTTGTAAAATTTGAGTGCTATAATAATTATCGTGTAGTTTTTAAGAAAAACGTCGTAATAATATAACTTTAACGATTTATATACAAAATCAATTCAAAACACTAGGTAAACTCAAAATATAGTTTTTATAAACTAAACATAAGTATAAAAATATATCGGGATCATTTTTGAAAGTAACGGATCAAATGTTCAAAATAATTAATTACGCGATAGCGTTTATTTAATAAGAAAATAAACGTTAAATGAAAAATGCAAAACCATGCACGAACCGTTATGAAATGATGAATATGAAGTATGAGGAATGACCGGAATTTGAGAATTGTGACATACATGTTGAAAACACAAAGACCTTGATAGATCTTAAGCACTCGGAGATCGTTAGTGTTGCCTATGTAATCACAAGCAAACTAATAGAAGATCTCTACAACTCGTATTCTTTAGCGGAATGTAAATACAAGTTATAATAACTAAGAACTCTTAGATCCTCTATGGATCTTTTGATTATAGAAACTCTATGTTTCGGATATTTTACAAGACTTGAAAGACTTCGAAAAACTTATCTAATACTCACTATTATGGTTTCTTTTATAGACAAGAAACTCTAATGACTCACGAGCGTTTACAACGTACGCTCCTAATACAAACATAGACCAAGCATGCATCTAGACAAGCATGCAACTAATCATATTGTTTTGCTAATCATATTGTTTATTATGAGTAAGCTCTATACTATACGGCGCCAACCTATTCTTCATACGGCGCTTACTTTTCCTGCATACGGCCTACATACGGCGCTTATCTCTCCTACGTGGATTCGCACTATCAGCAGAATTACGATTTCTGCATTATCACTTCAGCTGAAGTATAACTTCAGCAGAATCCATTCTTCTTCGGCAGAAACTCTTCGGCAGATACTTCAGCAGATCCAGTAGTTTACCGTAATTCGCAACAATCCTCCCCTAAACTGGAATTTGACTAGGTTAAGTTCCAGTTTCCTTGATAGATCGTTAATACTGTTGAGGATTGTACCATCTTATGAGAAAATTTCCAAACAATATCCTCCCTATTCCGTAAACACTTCTGAGCTAGGAAGTTCCAGTTTCTTGAGCACAAATACTTCACATTAAGAGGATTGCATTCGAACATCAGTAGCAAGATTCAGAAGAAGAACATCTCTATGATGACTGAACTGTTATACACCAGATCTTTGCAGCAACATATGACATCATGTACATCAAAACATATAAGTTTCATACTATTCTCATCACTTCCAGGTGTGTTAACTCCTGTGAGAGGTGAATCATTGAAAATAATGGGTTTGATATCTCTTTACCAATAGCCATCACTACTGGAGTAGTCATATGTTTGAGTTCGAAAACTATGGTACACTGATAACCATCTGATTTATTGGCAAACCAGCAACCATTTAAACGGATTTGACTTGTCTTTACCTGTAGCCGTTTGCTCAGGACTAGTCAATTCTTAGAATTGGTGAATTGAGAACCAATTATGGATTCAGTTGCCTTTACCACATGCCATATACATGTGGGCTAGCCAATTCTTGGATTCCAAAAAGGAATAAACCATGGTGAATTGATGACCATACAACCCTCAGCAGTTAAGCATGGGTGGTTGTAGACCCTATGATTTTGAGCAAACCATTACAGCTATCAACAGATTTGTTGTGTCTTTACCAAAGATGTACCCTTTGGACTAGCCAACTCTTTGACATACACAAGGTACATCAGGTGAGTTAAAAACCATCAGAATTGTACAACAAACAAACCTGCATAAAAGTTAGTTGTTTTTTTTTTTTTTTTTTTTTTTTTTTTTTTTTTTTTTTTTTTTTTTTTTTAACTAAGAAATGAAAAATAACACAGAAATTGACAAATAACACAAATAACACAAACTATATGTAACAAAACAAGGTAGTGCAGAGAGTACCAAGCACCATGATTAGGATGAGGATGAGGCATGTTGCTGTTGTAGAAGTTGAGTCTTGATCAAGCCCACCAATGTTGAAGCAGACAGTCTTTCATTGCCCACTGGTTTTGGAGGAATTTCCAATTTCTGACTAAGCATCCTTTCCATAAGTCTCTTGGGCAATGGATACTTTCTTTCAGCAAACATGCAGACAGTGATTCCACCCTTAGTCTCAAGCACATGCACACGAGGTAGAGGATAGAATCTCCAGGACGCAACCTTCCATAGATGTGAGTTCTCCCAAATGGAATGTGCTTTACTATTGGGAGAATGAGAGTTAATAAGGACTTGAAGATCTCCTGGTAAGAACATCCCAGAACCTCGTGGTGACTTGTTGCAGTAATGGGTGGTAACAAGAGTGTACAGAGTAAGCAAATCTGCCCTGTCTATCAAGTGTAGAATTTCCTTCAGAAAGGTGAATTCCATTGAAGTGGTATCCTTTCGATGAATGACATTCATCTCATCATCCTTCAGATTCCATTTGACCAACACATTTTGATCTCCCTCAGGAAAATCAGCAGGAGAACCCTCTATAATGAAAGTTGAGTCATCAGCTTCAAGATCCAAGGGAGATCTTTTGGCCATTCTCTTCTTCCTCCTACCAGGCTTATAGATGTCCTCAGAGGGAGCATTTTCAGTTTGAACATTTGTGGTAAGACTTGAAGAGGTAGAGGGAGACTTATTTGGAACACCTTCACGTAGTGCATTCATGTGGTGAATCATCTTTATCGCCCTTTTTGTTTTTATTTCAGCGAGATCAGCTTTCTTAACTTTAGAACCTTCTTGTGTGTCAACGGTTGCCACAGATGAAGTGGGAGCTGATACATCAGGTGCTTCAGGAGAATTGGTAGATGGTTCAGCAGATGGACCCTTGTCAGTAGAGGAAGCAACTTCAGTAGTTGCTTCAGCAGTAATGACTGGAGAAGTCGCCTTGGGTGGAGCATCATCAGACTTGAGTCTTTTGGCTTCTTGAGCAACTTCATTCCCAGCAATCCTTTTCAAGTTGGTAGAATGTGCTGAAGATGATGAGTTGTCCCCCATGATCTGTTTATATTTGCGAACCAGGACATGATCAGGAAAAGCCTTGACTTGTTTCATTGTTAAGCCTGAGTTGTACATCGAGCATTGATTTTTCACCACCATTCTCATTTCAGATTTAGTAGGAGGTTTCTCTTTGTTCTTCTGAGCTTTGATGGCTCTCCTTTGTGCAATAGCTTCTTGCTTCCTTTGTCTTCCCTGAGCCATCATTTGATCCACATAACTCTCACTGTTGAAATCTCCACCTAGTATACTTTGAGCAAGAGAAGGTTTTGAAATAACTTGCTCAGTTAGAGTATCCCAGTATTCAGCAGGCATCTGAACACGCAGTGCATCCAGTTCTCTTCTTCTCTCAGGAGGTAAAGATGAAAAGTCCTCTGTTTCACGTTTTCGAGCCAATAATTCACTTTTCTTTGACATTTCAAACTCAGCCAATCTACTTGCTTGTCCTAGTCTTTCCTCCTCACTTACCAGGTCTGGACCAAGCTCATCTTCAGTTAATACATCTTTCCCTTTATCATCAGGCTTCTTAGCACACTCATCTTCAGTTATATCAATGAAAGGAACCTCCGTAGAAATACCCAAGTCAGCTGTAGGAGAAACATGTTGATGCAGATTATCAACTGGAGTGGTCATGACAACATCATCAGAATGATCTGCTGAAGGTGAAGGGCCTGTTGGTTCTTGAACAGATGAAGATTGACCATGATCCGAAGATACATCCTCCATTTGCACATCAGCAGATGCAGCCTTGTCAACACCAGGTTCTTTTGAAGCTTCAGAAGAAACCTTATGTAAATAAGATCTCTTTCTTCTTTTGTAAAGAACAGGTTCCTTCTTCTTTGAGGAAGCAGCAACTACTGATGAAGGATCATTAAGAGACACATCAGCCAACATATCAAGAGACCCAAACTGAGGTACTTATTGTTCTTCATCAGAAGAAACCATAAGCTTTCTTTTGGAGCCCCCTTTAAGTTTGTCCTCTAATTCCTTGACTTTATTCTGCAGTTCTTCAATCTTACTACCAAGAGAAGACTTGGTCTCTGAAAGCTCCTTTTTCAGACTAGACACCTCAGCAGCATACCTGTTGACAAGAGCATAAACAGATGAGAGTGTAAGAGGGTCCTCAGCTCCACCAGCAGATTGCTCTGTGGTACAGGGAGCTTCATTGGACCTTTCAGTAGTAACATGGTCATGCTCAAAGTGAGGAAGATCTTCATTGAGAGGATCCCTAACAGGACTTGGTGTGGGCAGTCTATCAAGATCAGACTCATTATGAGTAACTTGTGTGGGTGGTGGACTGGGACAAGGTGGCTGGTCTGGAGCAACATGAGTTGCTTCAACAGTTGATGAGGGGCCCCCATCAATGTTAACTAATGGATTACCATCAGTAGCAACAGGTGTAGAAGGAGGATTATAAGTCACATTCTCCTCATCAGCAGCCTCATTGCCTTGGGGCAACATGGCTGCAAGCAAGGGATGATGTTCCCCCTGAAAGTGAGTTCTCATGGTTGCAAACAATTTAGCAGTTAAAACACCTATGGGATAAAAGGATTGGGCTTGGGTAGTGGTGTCTAAAATCATTTGCAGAAACCTTGGGTACATTAAAAACTTAGCCTTTTTCCTTTGAAGATTTTCAACCATGTTTTCAAAAATATACTTAGAAAAATTGAAAGTTATCCCTTGGGAAAGACACACAATACCACATCCTAGTAGGGTAGAGAACTGGTCCCATCCTCCTGACTTGTTGCTTATGCATTGAAGCAACGTGTGAACCAAAAACCTCCACTTCGGGCAAAGTTCCTTCTTCAGCCACATATCAGTCCTTGTACTTCGATAGCCAATTGCTCTTAGCCCAGTAAGCAGGTCTTCCTGATTAGAGTGAAATTCTCCATCAGCATCTTCCAAGCGAAGCTTCCTCCTTATTAGGTCCTCTGTCACTATGTGCTCTGTTCCATCAATCACAACCCTAATCTCTGTCTCATTCCTCTTCTCAGCAGATTCCCAAAACTGAGTAACCAGTGATTCATATATCTCATTCGGAGAATGTGTTAGAGCATAACAAATCTTGGACCTTTTCAAGAATTCCACCATTGATTCGTACAATTCATATCCCTTACCTTTTCCCAGAAATGCAACTTTGTTGTGATCAATTTTAAATTCAAGAGCCATGAGGGATATGAGTTTTTTTAGGGTTATGTTTCTCGTAATGGTGAGTGTTTTTGGATGCAGGATGACAGGGAATTGGTTTGTTCTGAAGAGAGTGATGGTGGAGTGATAGTTTTTGCCCAAAATATAGTCAAAGAAAATAGACCGTTTGGTTGACCGTCGCTTACGTGTATTTCATCTTTGACCAAACCCAAAATAACACTTCAGCAGAAACATATGGTCAATCTGCTGAAGTTATACACTTCAGCAGAAACCATCAAAGATAAGAATATCTTCGATAAGTTTCTAGAATTACTGTGCCACCCACTCGCATTAATTCTCATTGAACCTCGAACCCGTCTATAAAATGATCCCAATGTATACTTATCTCTTCATCAAAGATCCCCAAATATTTACCACAAACCCTAGATTCAAAAACAAACCCCAATTAACCAAATTGTACCATGAATACCAAACCTGAGATCATAGATCTCACAACATCATCTTCATCATCCTCTTCATCATCATCAAGTGGTGAATCAAACCCATGGCTACATTACTTTCCTCAACCCTATCCACGACCAAGTAAATCACCCTTTCTCCCTTCTTCAGAAGATGATAGTGTAGTGAATCCAAGTGAATCTGCTGATGATTCTGATGACTCCTATAAGGAGGGAACATCATACTCCCAACCTCCAGCACCTCGGCCTCAACAAAGGCCTCGTGCCAGGAATCCGCCACTCCCCAAAGACAGAGAGGTGGTTCTTGGTCTCACTGCGCCATCTTTTGGTGCATCAACACACATCGTATAAGAGAAGGGCTTAAGGAGGGTGGATGGATTGCATTTTGGTTGAAATGCATAGATGAAGCACACAGGAGACGTTATTTTTCTCCATCATCATGTGTGGTCATCGTCATCATCAACGTTTGCATCAATCCATCCTCTCCATTTTGATCCTTAGCATCTTCGTCGTATTGGTCATGCATATCCAGCCATCGAGATAGACGGAATGGGTGGTTATGCAAGACCCATGAACGCATATCCAGCATTTAATGCATATCCAACATTCACTTAGATGTTGGAATAGATGATATGTACTAGATTAGGATTAGCGTAATTGTATAGCTCGTATCTTGAAGATGCATTTGTAGTAGGTTGACTTTTGTAAGATGTAAGCTGTAAACTGTTTCTTGAATGAATGAAAGAACAATTTGACTTCAATTTCTTTTCTTCAGTATTATAACTTCAGTGGAATCAAATTGTTTGCTTCAGTACTTTTAATTTCAGAAGAAACAAGCAACAATCTTTTAGCTATCTTGACCATATACCAATGAACCACACTTGATGAATTTGATCTTGATCATGGAATAGACAAACTGCAATTCAGACAAGAAATAGACAAAATGCAATCCAGACAACTGCAAAACAGACACAAAAACACACAAGAACAACACAAAGACAAACAAACTAAAGAATTATTAGAAAGTTAGTGTTAGCAAACAAAATAACACACAAAAATATGACACAAAAATATGCAGAGTTTGCACAAATCCTCCCCTGAGGCATATGCCTCCCCTGAGGCCTATGCCTCCCCTTAAACTTTGCAGTCAAGGGTTTAGCATTCCAATATTGACCACAAGGTGTTGAAACCTTGGTCCATCAAAAGCTTTTGTTAATAAATCTGCCACATTATCATCAGTATGAATTTTAGCCACTTTTATCAAATGTTTTTCATATGCATCTCTTATAAAGTGGTGCCTGATTTCAATGTGTTTTGTTCGACTGTGAAAAACTGGATTTTTGACTATGCAGATGGTACTTTGATTATCAATAAAAATTGTTGTGTTCATGAAGTTGTACCCATAGTCCAACAATTGGTTTTGAATCCAAAGGACCTGTCCACAGCAATTTGCAGCAGCAACATACTCTGCTTCAGTAGTTGAGGTAGCCACAATGGTTTGTTTCTTGCATTGCCAAGAAATCAACCTCTTGCCAAGAAATTGGCAGCCTCCAGTTGTGGATCTTCTATCCAGATTTGCACCAGCATAATCACTGTCACTATATGCTTCCAACTTGAAAGGAGACTCTTTTGGGTACCAAAGGCCTAACTGAGGTTGGCCTTTGAGATACTTAAAGATCTTCTTGACAGCATTGAAATGGGAAGTAAGTGGAGTGACTTGATGTCGAGAACAAACACTGACAGCAAAAGTAATATCAGGTCTTGAAGCTGTTAGATACATCAATGAACCAATCATGGACCTGTACAGATGAACATTCACAGGTAGATCTGGTTCATTATTTGCTTTTGTCTTTGGAGCTTCATAAGGTGTTGTGGCAGTCCTAACACCTTCCATACCAAATTTCTTCAAAATGTCTCTTACATATTTATCTTGACAGATAAAGATGCCATCTTGTTTCTGCTGAACTTGGAGACCCAAAAAGAAAGTAAGCTCTCCCATAGCACTCATCTGGAATTCTCCATTCATTAGTTCCTCAAATTCCCTGCACCAAGCTTCGTTTGTGGAGCCAAAAATAATGTCATCCACATAAACTTCCACAAGGATGATGTCTGAGTAATTCTTCTTTAGGAACAGAGTTTTATCAATAGCACCTCTCCTATAGCCATGCTTCAGCAGAAAGGATGAAAGCCTAGCATACCAAGCTCTAGGTGCCTGATGTAAGCCATAGAGAGCTTTGACAACCTTGTAAACATGATTTGGATGATCTGGGTCTTCAAATCCCTTAGGTTGAGTGACATAAACCTCCTCTTCAATCTCACCATACAGAAAAGCACCTTTAACATCCATCTGATACACCATGAAACCCATGTAAGAAGCATAAGCCAAGAAAATTCGAATGGCTTCAACTCTGGCAACAGGTGCAAACACTTCATCATAATCCATCCCCTCCTCTTGTCTGAAGCCTTGAGCTACTAATCTTGCTTTGTTTTTGATCACAACACCCCGAGCATCTCTCTTATTCTTCAAAATCCACTTTGTCCCAATGGCATATTTGCCATCAGGGAGTGGAACCAAGATCCAAACCTGCTGATTGTGAAATTGTTGCATCTCTTCTTGCATTGCTTCTAGCCAGCTTGAATCGTTAAAAGCTTGAGAAACACTTGTTGGTTCCACTTGAGAAAGAAAACAAGCAAACAGACAATGCTTAAAGTCTGTGTGATTGTCTCTTTGCTGGTTGGAGACATAAGAGAGAAACGCAATCTGTCCAAACTGAGGACTTGTTATAGCCCTTCGAGTTCTAACAGGTGCCAGAAGATCACCTATAATGTTGGATTGAGGATGAGCAATATTGATCCTCTGAGTAGCAGTGGGGCTGACTTCAATGGATGAATCAAGATTAGTGATAGTTGGTTCAAACTCAGCATCATAAGAAGGTGAGGTGAAGATGCCAGCTTTGGGTTAATGATTTCCAAGATCTGAGGGTCTTGGAAAGCGGGTATAAGGCTCTCCAAAGTCTGAAGACACTTGAGAAGGAACATGAGAAGAAACAGCATAGCCTTCAGCGGATTTGTGGATGGTAGGTGTGACAGAATCAACTTCAGCAGAAACATGGTTTCTACTGACTCCTTCATTAGCAACCTCTCCATTCAGTTTCTCTGCTTCAAGCTTAGCTGCAAATTCTTGAGTCTGAATCCTAGCAAGGTCCTCAGCATAATGTGATTCATCTTCATCACTCTTATCAGCAATATCCTTGGAGGTGGTACCTGCAATATTGTTAGGGGAGAAAGAAGGCACAAGTATAGGTTGTTTACCATCTTCAAACTCATCTTCAGAGTCATCATCCAAGGTACCTGCATTGTTAGTGGGAGACTCTTGAGGACCTGCATTTTGGTTAGCTAGATGTCTAGTGTAACCCAAATAATCAGTTAAGTAGTCAAGGTCAAAAGACCACGTATGACCCTGTCCTTGAATATTAGGCTTATCTTCCAAGAATCTCAGGTTCAAAGTCTCCTCTATCTTCTTGGCTTGCAAATTGTACACCCTGTATGCCTTACTATGAGCTGAATAACCCACAATATAACCATCATCAGCCTTCTCATCAAACTTTCCCAACGGATCACTGGTGTTTAGAATGGTCACTTGACAACCAAAAGGTTTTAGGTAGTGAATCAGGAACCTTCCCAAAGAGAAGTTCATATGGTGTTTTGAGTTGAGGTCTAGTAATGGAGACCCTGTTTAGCACATAGCACGCTGTGCCAACAGCTTCAGTCCAGAACATAGTGGGCAGTTTAGAGTCTGCAAGCATTGATCTTGCAGCCTCTATTAAGGTCCTATTCTTTCTTTCAGCCACCCCATTTTGTTGTGGGGTTCTTGGATTACTATAGTCCCTTTTTATACCTTTTGACCCACAGAGTTCTATAAGAATAGCATTCTTGAACTCTGTCCCATTATCACACCGAATTCCCTTAACCTTTTTGTTCAACTGATTTTCAATGAGGGTGATGAATTCAGTCAGCACTTGAGATATTTCATCTTTGGTTCTTAGAAAGAAAACCCAACAAAATCTGCTATAGCCATCAGTGATAACCAAATAGAAGTACTTATGATCAATGCTTCTGACTTGAGTTGGACCAAACAGATCCATGTGGAGCAACTGAAGAGGTTCAGAAATGATGCTCATAGCATTGATAGCTTTGTAAGAGGCTTTGTGTTGTTTTCC
Source organism: Chrysanthemum seticuspe (assembly GCA_019973895.1). Classification (NCBI taxonomy): domain Eukaryota; kingdom Viridiplantae; phylum Streptophyta; class Magnoliopsida; order Asterales; family Asteraceae; genus Chrysanthemum; species Chrysanthemum seticuspe. The sequence goes on from BPTQ01000009.1 coordinate 136,526,675, forward strand.
TTTGTTGCATGCGACACAATTATGATCATTGGTGAAAACTTTGGAGGGAAGACCTTCAACAAGACCCATTTTAGAGAGTTTGTTTATGGTCTTGAAATTCACATGATCCATCCTCCTATGCCATTTAGTAGACTCATCAAGGGATGCTTTAGCCACCAAACAAGTGAGGTCACCACCAGGTTGAACTTCATTAAGGTTGAATGTGTATAAATTGTGAGTTCGAGGGACTTTCAGCAGAATTGAAGTATCTTCTGGGAGTTTGAAGTCTTTAGACAGCACAAGACATTCATTCTCAGAGAAGAGTACTTTGTTCTTGGTGTCACAGATTTGTGAAACGGAGAACAAGTTGAAATGCTGAAGTTCCTTAACATAGTACAAATTTTCAAAATCCAGATGAGGTGTCTTTATGGTGCCTTTCCCTGTGATACTTCCATCACTTCCTCCAAAAGTCACATTGCCTCCTCCTTCTATGGGAACAAAATTGTGCATCATATCTCTGTTCCCAGACATGCTTCTGGAACAGCCACTATCAACAATACCAATATCTTTATGCTTAAGGGGATGATCCTACAAACAACAACAAAATATATACATACAGTTAGCAACCAAAGAATGTTCAAGTCATTACTGACTTGAACCTGCCTTGTGGATCACAGGTTTAGGCCATGAAGATCTAGAGGATCCACCATTGTTCTTGGTCCTCCATTGATGATTGGGTCCCTTGATAGTCTAAGAACAACCTGCTGAGGGCTTCACAACAGTACTCCCATATCCCATCCCAGCATACATAGAGTCAACATATGTAGGCCAATAACCATGATTAAAGTATGGGCTAGTTGGTTGGACATAAGGTCTGGCAACTGAACCTCTCCAATGAGAGTCAGTATTAGCTGCTTGTGGGACATAAGGTGGAATATTATTAACATTAGTCCACTTTGATTTATGTTTCTGCTGAGTAGCACATGCACCCAATCTTTGCTCATAAAAATCACAATCCTTAATTAAATGAAATTTACTTCCACACACAAAACATATCTTCTTCTTGGAAGATTTATTCAAATAGGGAGATGTTTGATTACATGCAGAAGTACTTAAATCAGAAACATTCAAGGAATTGTTTTTAACAGACTGATTATGCAAAGCTTTAAAAGATAAATCTTCAGAAGAAACTGTCTTGGAAGTTGATTCCTCAGCAGCTTCCCTAGAAGGCTTGTAAGTAGACTGGGGTGCAGGCTTGGGTGTAGGCTCAGGTGAGGGCTTGGGAAGGTCAGACTTCTCATTTGAATCACATCTTTCATAGGAAGTAGACCCTTGATCTGATGAATTGTCACTGTCAGAGCAAGAGACAAAGTCATTAGATGAGGTATCAGGGTCTGACAAGTCTTTTGACTTTTTGCCATATAGATGATGTGATCCATCAAAGTCAACAGTGATGGATAGGTCAATGGGCATAAATTCACCTCTAATAGGTCCAGGGACAGCATGCATTTCACCTTCTTTTACAAAGTTAGCTAACTTTGCTGGTGTTGATTTACGACTATCATTCCTAGCTTCCAATCCTACATACTTTTGAAAGCCTAATCCTAAGCCAGAGGTTACTGATTGACTGTTATAGATTTCTCTAGCCAGATTATCACCTGAAATTAACCATTCCTTATGCCTAGCTATTTCCTCAGCTAGTTTTTCTTTGAGCTCTAGGTTTTCAGACACAACTTCAGCCTTTGCTTTCTCAAACAGTTTTAAGTAATTATTTGCAACTTCTAGATCAAACTGTAACACCTTTATCTTTTCTTCATAAGCTATTTGATTCTTTTGAAACCATACCTTTTGTCTTTCTACTGTTTTTAATGCCAGTTTATGAGCTTCATTTTCAACATAGCATTCATCGAATTTAGGTTTCATAGCATCATACTCTTCTTTAAGTTCGTTGTATCTTAGACTACAACCAAATATACAGTTGTGTACCTGAGATAGTCCCATCAAGGCAAACTGATCATGCCTTTCATCCGAAGTGCACCTTGCCAGCAATCCAAGCTTATCAGTATCATGAGCTTCCTCATTCACAGGTTCATGTGCAGTCCAGTTGACCTGTTCATCCATGGTGAGAAGAGCTGCTGAAGCTCCAGCTTCCTGCTGTTTCTGCTGATAGGAAATGTAGTTAGCTCCATGTCCACTCTTCCTGTCTTTGCATTCCCTTGAGAAATGCCCCATCTGGTGGCAAGTGAAACACTTGACTTTTCTCCTGTCCAAGCGAGCTGGTTCCTTTCCCTTGAAAGCAAACTTCCTTCCAGACTTCTCTTCAAACCTTTTGATGTCCACTGACAGCAATGCCACCTGCATTTTCAGTTTCATCTCCTCCATTTCAAGTGGGTCCAACTGATCAAAGTCTTCATATGCAAGATACTGCTGAGTATCATAATCAGCAACAAATGAATGAAGAACATCCTCCATCACACTACTAGTCTTAGTTTGAGAACATGGTGGAGTGGGACGAGTGTTATGTGGTGGAGCGGGAGTACAAGATGATGATGGAAAGTAGTTTGAACTAGGAGCATGTACCATCATGTTGGAGTGAGATGTCCCAACAAAAGCTGCATGGCCAGAAGAAGATGTACGGTAGGGAGTTCTGACATCAGGTTCAAGAGTTCTGAGTCTGTTGTACAGCTCATCAAAGGTGAGCATGTCCAAACCACCTTTAGCCTTGAGGGCTATACTTACATGTAACCATGATGGAGGCAAGGATCGTAGGAACTTTGAATTGCAATCATCATTGTCAGGTTTTGCATTCAGTTGGTTTAGCTGACTCAAAATCCTATGGAACCTGTCGTATCCCTTGTGGATACCTTCTTCTTCAGAGATATTAAAGTCTTGAAATTGTTGTCTCAGCATGGACTTCCTCATTCTCTTCGATTCTTCGTTGCCACCGAACCTTGCTTTGAGAGCCATCCATATATCCTTTGCATCATCCATGTGGTGAAAATCACACAGGTGATCTTCAGGAATGGCTTGAAGAAGGATAGTTTTTACTTTGTGCTCTCTCTGCATAGCCAGCACCTCTTCAGCAGTTTTGGGAGGAGCCATGATAAACTTCCCATCCCTGTCTGGAATCATTTTCTTTAGACTGTTTCCTTTCTTCACTACCTCCCACAGATTCCAATCAATATTGGAAATCCAGTTTTCCATCTTCATAGTCCAAAGATCATACTCTTCCCTTTTTAAATAAGGAAATTTACCATTGCTGTTTGAAAGACTAAGCTATTGCATGGAAGTGGTGTTGGTGTTGTTTGTTGATAACGCTACACGCGTCGTTCGGGGTCAAGGAAACTTCCTTTTCTTCGAGCAAGTTTTATAACACCCTAGGCAGTGAACCTAATCGTTGTAGTGTAGTAATTAGGGTAAGCCACGGGTATTGATATCGTTCTCTAGGGGAATAGGAATGCTAGTGAGAAGTTACTACGCTAAGGTTGAGGTTGAGGAAGATTATTTTTTATCTTTTTATGTTTTTTTAGAAAATGAAAAGGTACGAATCTCGGGTATTGGATTTGGGGGGTTGGTATTTCTACCGATTACTCTACTATTATCTAATTATCTAAGCTAAGGTTGTGATAGTCTATGTCTAATTGATGTGTACTCGTATGATAGTTTAAAGATGTGTTTACTTAGGTTTTACTACTCCTTAATTATCTCCTATTGATGGTTGATTTGTCACGTCCTTATTCCTAGTTGCGTTGTGATTCTAAGGCTATAGGGCGTGCTTATTTCCCTAACTCTTTGAAATTACCAAAGGGTCTTGTTTACAAATCCTCTAGTGATTTATAGACGCCTACTCTACGGTTGTCCTTGAATACTTTATCCTACAATTACCTAGATAATTATATTCTAAAGTTCACAAAGAAATGTCAAGCATTAAGTACACAACGAATAATCTAGCGCACTCTAGATCATTAGTCAACTAAGATAAGTATCAACCAATCAATATTCAATAATTAAGTTTCATATTCCCTAAGCAAACACACAAATAAATTAGCCGGACATGGAGAACATGCAAGCATACACACAAATAATCAAAGACATAATTAAATTAATGAAGTAAATACTTATCTTGATGTATAATAGGGTTTAGAACCCTAAAATACTGCACAAGAAAGCCTTGGTTCGGTTTTAGGTTTTTACTCCAAAAGACTACACACAAAAACTGAAAAATTCGGATTCTATATATAAGATTACATCTGCGACGGCGTCACCTTATGTTTCGTGACGTCGTCGTGTCGCCGTCATTAGGGTTTCGTCTTGGCCACGTAAACCTTGCGACGGCGTCACCTTATGACTGTGACGCCGTCCCCTTCAGCTCTGACGCCGTCTTGGCTGCATCTAGGCCGTCTGAGTAGCGACGGCCTATTCCTTTAGAACCTGACGTCGTCCCTTGAAAACATGCAATTTTTCTTCTGAGCCGTCGCAAAATTCCTTCCCGACGGCGTCGCAGATATGCAGTGACGCCGTCGCCTTATGTTTCAGCAGCTTTGAGTGTCTCGATTCTGACTTTGGCCATTTTCTTCGTATATTCGCGCCTTTTCGTCCAAATAAGCATCATTCCAGCATTTTGCCTTCAAGAGACCTAAAAAGTGAAAAGGAACGATATTAAGCAATAACGGATACAAAAGTGATCGAATAAGGGCTTAAATGACCCCTCAAAAAGGTACCTTTTAAAACCTTATCAAATATCCCTACACTTGGTATTTGCTTGTCCTCAAGCAAATGTGCTTTTAGCCAATTAATTTATAAATTAGGGGTCATAAAGCATCCATTCAAAACGGTCCACAACACATATAAGCCCCGCAAAAGTCATAACAAGCACGGAAATTACATACTAGCACCTCACATGGGGTGTTTGGATACTCACATCTCTCTCGGGTGTATATAAGAAATATAACAAATCGGAAATGGAAGATAAACACTCATTAACCGGTCCTAGTACATAGATTACCATAGGCTTGAGAATAGATCAAACCTCCATCGCTTTGGCGTAAGCACCTAGGAAAGACTATCAAAGAGGTCTTTAAAGGGTTGTAACGTTAGGCTTACGGTAGGGAAATAAGGGTTTGGTGGGATAGGCTATATATTGGTGGATAGTCAAAAATCTCTATGTTGCAAGTATACGAAGAATGGCGTTGCTAAGCCAAGACTCGACACTCTAAAACTCTAGGCAACGAAAATAAACAAACATAATTTAAAAGATAGATGTAGGATGGTAGCCCGTATGGTTTTTTTTTTTTTTTTTTTTTTTTTTTTTTTATAATTTTTTTTTTTTTTTTTTTTCGATTTTTTTTTTTTTTTTTTTTTTTTTTTTTTTTTTTTTTGCATACACTTTTACTCTACCATCCTCTACGGTACATCAAAATGATAGGGATTTATAGACACATCCCTACATTTGAGTTTTTATTACTCTAACACTAATTTGACCCGAATTGAAAAGATCAAAACACTTGGAGTACATTATTATGCAAACAAAGGGAATTTGAGTTTAACGTTCTCTTTCCTATGTTTCATAAACTTTAACTTTTCCCATGAATCCCAATCATCCCAAAACTGTATACAAGGGATATGACTCGACTTAGCAACTCATGCAAGCAACCAGATAATTGAACTAAGGGTTTTGGGTGATAACATAAATTTGCACTAAAAGTGAGTGCAATAAAGGTAGGCTAAGGCGATTTGGGTGTATATTTAGGGTTGGGGTGTAAACAATGCTCTTCATTGATATTCCGGAAAAACCGAAACATCACGAGAACCGCGAAAAGGATAGGCTCTGAGGGGTTAACTAGGGGTATCGTGTACTAAAGATGAGTACAACGCAAAGGGTATGGGGGAATTACTCAACCGATATGGAAGAAGTAATTATATTACAGGTATCAAACAAGGGTTTATCCTAATGCCTCTTATCATTTAGTTATTCCTAACTACACAAGTGTAGTCTCACTAGCGATCTCGGAATGCATCACAAAACAAGTTCTAGAATCTAATATACTACCGGTTCACACTCTAAGCATTAAAGATGAATGCTTTAATTCCTACTAATCTAAGGGCGATCCTCACATTTTGGGTGGAATTTAGGTGGTAAAGGGTTTTTGTGCTAGTCATGCAACTTCCTATCCATGAGACGCTTTTGTTAAGACTAATGGCCCACTCTTATACGTCATGAAAAAATTTTAAATTTGGCTAAAATTACCCTAACCTACATTTTCTCATGGTTTATTACACAAATACACTTGGACAAAGCAAACAGTCAAGGATAAGCATAGTTTCAAAGTTCCCGTTTATTTTCCCTCCCTACACTTAAACTGAACATTGTCCCCAATGTTCCCCGAAAGTATCAAAGTTATGATAATAGAAGGTAATTAAAAACGAAAGAAACTAATACTCCCCTGATTAGCTCGGTAGGATCCGTAAAAAGTGGTGGTTAAATCTTTTCCAAGAAGAGTTTTTGCGTGAAAGGCTCCTTCCAAACTTGTGTAACTTCTTCTTGATAAACTAAACCTGCACACTAGAAGAAAACAAACGAAACCTTCGCGTAAAATCGGCGGTAATATATACATAAGACTCGATTTAAACTAGGATATAATGCTTGTGGAATGGATGTTTACAGAATTTGTTTTGAAAGTTAAGATCTGGAAAATTCCAAAATTTTACAAGTAGCTCAGAAAACGAGAAAAAGTAAGCTGATGTTTTTATTCCTTCCTGACGCCGTCAGGTTGCAATCCTGACGCCGTCAGGTTATCCTGACAAAAACTGGTCTGCGATTTTCTGGAAAAAAAATTCTGGAAAATTTATATCTTTAGAATCTGGAAAAATTTCTGCAAAAACATCCATTATGACTCGATACAAGCATTTGACTCGAACAAACAAACATATATATCTTTTAGTTAATTGTTATTCTCATGTTCACGTTTCTTATGAAAACGTGTGTAATCCTCCCTACACTTATCCTTTATGTAAAATACCTTTATATGTAATTAAGACGAGGTTAAAAACAAAATAAAGCATTTTTACAATTTCAAACATGAGGACAAACAATTAATAAAAGATATATGACACTAACAAGCAAACAATTAAGCATGGGTTGCCTCCCACGAAGCGCTTTTCTTTATTTAAGAGTCTTGTAGCTAGACTCGTAGTCCTACCCCTACGTTTTTGCATCACCGCCCTCTTGACGGTCTCTATCGGGGGGTTCCATGTTGTAGAAGTGTCCCATGATACTCCTTTCTAAGAGTTCACCCTCTCCCCACTCGGTCCTATATTTCGGTCCTAAATTCAAACAATCTTTATAGAACCCGAAAAGCTTAGCCATAACATAATCTACTCCCTTTTCCCTATCCTTATCATTCCTGTAATAGACCGACAGTTTAAGTTCCTTTTCATCATTGGAGAGTGATGAAAACTTCTCAATCTTAAACGGCATTTGGTAGGCTACGTCGTCGGTCTCATCCTTGAATCGCACTACTCCTAACGATGGGTCATAGGTCATCCCGGTGCTTTCTACGAAAGGTTTTCCTAGAATAACGTGGGACAAGCTAGGGTCTATGGCCGTGCTAATATCTTCCACAATTATGAAGTCCGTAGGGAATGTGAAACTACCTACATAGACGGGCAATCCCTTAACTCTACCAAGAAAATTACACTTATCACTAGGATTATCGAGGTCTTGCCTAGTTGGGATAGGCTTCTTCATTATCCAATTGTAATAGGTGCTAGTCATTATGTTAATTGGGGATTTACGATCAATGTAAGCCTTTGCCACAAAAAGGTGTCCTATGCAACATGGTATGTTAAGATTCCAAGGGTTCCCAAACTTGATTCTAGGGCTTTTCCTAACATACATGTGACGGAGGTCACGCACTAAGTGAGGGTGGCGGGATAATTCTTCTTCCGTAGGAAATTTGTTGAAATAGTCATTGTCTACTTCATCTTCTTCCTCGGGTGTTTCATCATCAACAAATGTTTGGTCTTCTTCGTCATCGGTTTCATCTGGTTCCACTAAGGCGATGGCATTGACGAATTGGACGTGCTTAATAAGCTTGCTTGGATCCTTAATTTCTACACCTGGAGGCTCGGGAGTCGAGATAGCACTAACCTTCTTATCACTATTTATGGCTTTCAACAGGTTGTCTATCTTCCTATCTATCTCGGCTTGTTGATGGTTAAAGCGGTCCGAGAGCTTAGCCATTTGGGTTTCTTGGGACGCAACTATGTTTTGCAACATCCCTTCGATACTCTGTTGGTTAGGACCGTTAGGTGGGGGCCACGAAAAATCATTGGAGGTGAATTCTTTGGTTTGTCCCCAGTAAAAGTCGGGCTTGTTTTTCCATGCCTCCCGGGTTTCATTGAAATTCCTAGGTCCGGGCGTTGTAGGGAATCTTCCTCCCGTTCCATTATTACGCGAGGATGCGTATTCAACGGAAGCATGTTCGGGGGATAGGGTGCTAGTGCGCGTGTTATGAGGATCACAAAACGGCTCGCACGAAGAGGAAACTTTGTTTATATGGCGCGAGGACTTAGGATTCTCGTAGGAACTCATGAGGAATTTGACTTGATCTTCAAGTTCGATCATCCTACGGTTGGGAGGAGGCAAGGAGATTGCCTTGACGGTTTTGGGAAGTTCACGGGGATCATCCCAACTTTCGTTGTCATAGAGGGCAAGGTCCTCTATTATTTCCCATGATTCTTCCGCGGTGAAATCACTAAGTTTTCCACCGGCCGCTTGGTCAATGGATCGCTTAGTGGGAAAGTTGACATGATCATAAAAGATTTGGACTTGGAGCCAAAGATCAATGCCATGATGAGGGACTTTATGAAGTAAGTCCTTGAATCGGGTCCATGCTTCGTAGAGAGATTCACCTTGACGTTGTTGGAACATCAAGATGTCATTCCTAAGCTTAGTGGTTCTCCCCGGTGGGAAAAATTGAGCAAGGAAGCGAGAAGTAAGATCATCCCAACTTGAGATGGAGCCGGCGGGAAGTCGCTCAAGCCAATTACTAGCTTGGTCCCGTAGAGAGAATTGGAAGAGACGCAAGCGCGTGGTCTCCCGAGTAGTAGCATCAAGGTCGATGGAATCGACAATTTTGAGGAAATCCCTCAGATGCTGATTTGGATCTTCGGAACGAAGTCCATGGAATGCACATCCGTTTTGCACCAACCGGATGGTGTCGGATCGCAGGGCCGTAGTTTGGGCTTGGTCGGGAAGCTCAATGGTGTTCCTATAACCTAGGTGGTTTGGTCTCGAGTACTCACAAGAGTACGGGCTCTTGGCGGGTCGTTTGGTGGTGGGTTGATGAGTGGTGGTTGGTTGTCACCGTCCATGGTGAAAAGTGATGGGATTACGAACAAAGGTCACGAAGAAGGGGGATAGACTAAGAGAAAGCTAAAAAAAAAAAAAAAAATGAGAAAAATTTACTTGATAGGAATCAAGCAAAGAAACCTAAACGAGGTGGACTACTAACTAGCTATTCTATTCCCCGGCAGCGGCGCCAAAAACTTGATAACGCTACACGCGTCGTTCGGGGTCAAGGAAACTTCCTTTTCTTCGAGCAAGTTTTATAACACCCTAGGCAGTGAACCTAATCGTTGTAGTGTAGTAATTAGGGTAAGCCACGGGTATTGATATCGTTCTCTAGGGGAATAGGAATGCTAGTGAGAAGTTACTACGCTAAGGTTGAGGTTGAGGAAGATTATTTTTTATCTTTTTATGTTTTTTTTAGAAAATGAAAAGGTACGAATCTCGGGTATTGGATTTGGGGGGTTGGTATTTCTACCGATTACTCTACTATTATCTAATTATCTAAGCTAAGGTTGTGATAGTCTATGTCTAATTGATGTGTACTCGTATGATAGTTTAAAGATGTGTTTACTTAGGTTTTACTACTCCTTAATTATCTCCTATTGATGGTTGATTTGTCACGTCCTTATTCCTAGTTGCGTTGTGATTCTAAGGCTATAGGGCGTGCTTATTTCCCTAACTCTTTGAAATTACCAAAGGGTCTTGTTTACAAATCCTCTAGTGATTTATAGACGCCTACTCTACGGTTGTCCTTGAATACTTTATCCTACAATTACCTAGATAATTATATTCTAAAGTTCACAAAGAAATGTCAAGCATTAAGTACACAACGAATAATCTAGCGCACTCTAGATCATTAGTCAACTAAGATAAGTATCAACCAATCAATATTCAATAATTAAGTTTCATATTCCCTAAGCAAACACACAAATAAATTAGCCGGACATGGAGAACATGCAAGCATACACACAAATAATCAAAGACATAATTAAATTAATGAAGTAAATACTTATCTTGATGTATAATAGGGTTTAGAACCCTAAAATACTGCACAAGAAAGCCTTGGTTCGGTTTTAGGTTTTTACTCCAAAAGACTACACACAAAAACTGAAAAATTCGGATTCTATATATAAGATTACATCTGCGACGGCGTCACCTTATGTTTCGTGACGCCGTCGTGTCGCCGTCATTAGGGTTTCGTCTTGGCCACGTAAACCTTGCGACGGCGTCACCTTATGACTGTGACGCCGTCCCCTTCAGCTCTGACGCCGTCTTGGCTGCATCTAGGCCGTCTGAGTAGCGACGGCCTATTCCTTTAGAACCTGACGTCGTCCCTTGAAAACATGCAATTTTTCTTCTGAGCCGTCGCAAAATTCCTTCCCGACGGCGTCGCAGATATGCAGTGACGCCGTCGCCTTATGTTTCAGCAGCTTTGAGTGTCTCGATTCTGACTTTGGCCATTTTCTTCGTATATTCGCGCCTTTTCGTCCAAATAAGCATCATTCCAGCATTTTGCCTTCAAGAGACCTAAAAAGTGAAAAGGAACGATATTAAGCAATAACGGATACAAAAGTGATCGAATAAGGGCTTAAATGACCCCTCAAAAGGTACCTTTTAAAACCTTATCATTTGTGTTGGTGACTTCAGTTTCATTATCAGATCCAGGCATGGTGAGGGTATGTTTGGTTGTATGGGGGTGAGACTGGTTCTTAGTATCGTAGAGACTTTCCCGAGGCTCTGATACCACTTGTTGAAAACACAAAGACCTTGATAGATCTTAAGCACTCGGAGATCGCTAGTGTTGCCTATGTAATCACAAGCAAACTAATAGAAGATCTCTACAACTCGTATTCTTTAGCGGAATGTAAATACAAGTTATAATAACTAAGAACTCTTAGATCCTCTATGGATCTTTTGATTATAGAAACTCTATGTTTCGGATATTTTACAAGACTTGAAAGACTTCGAAAAACTTATCTAATACTCACTATTATGGTTTCTTTTATAGACAAGAAACCCTAATGACTCACGAGCGTTTACAACGTACGCTCCTAATACAAACATAGACCAAGCATGCATCTAGACAAGCATGCAACTAATCATATTGTTTTGCTAATCATATTGTTTATTCTGAGTAAGCTCTATACTATACGGCGCCAACCTATTCTTCATACGGCGCTGACTTTTCCTGCATACGGCCTACATACGGCGCTTATCTCTCCTACGTGGATTCGCACTATCAGCAGAATTACGATTTCTGCATTATCACTTCAGCTGAAGTATAACTTCAGCAGAATCCATTCTTCTTCGGCAGAAACTCTTCGGCAGATACTTCAGCAGATCCAGTAGTTTACCGTAATTCCCAACAGTACACGAAAGCCACAGGGAAAGAAATTTTGAGAAACAACATGTTTTAGAAAACATATAACGAACTCTTGATCAAGCATCTGTACATGCCCATATCATTGTTGAATGACATTTCTAGAAACGTACATAATATCGATTATACAAGAGACATGTCGTGAGAAGAATATTTTTGGATTTTTGATTTTATAATGTTTTTGTATTTTTTGAAAGTTTTATATTTTTATATTTTGCTTTTGTTGGTTTTTCAAATTTTATATTTTGTTTTTCAAAAAATATTTACAGCGAAGCTTTTTGGAAAATCATTTTCAAGAAGATTCGAGAAGACGTTCTAACTCCTCAGGGGTTAGGCTTCTGTGACACCCTAGGCAAATCCCACATCGGCTGTGGCCTGGAGAGATGCTGGGCTCATAAGATAACATTCGCCTTACAATGACACAACGCGTTTTGTGGTCTACTGCGGGTGGAGTTCTTAGGAACTGGCAGTTAAACGTGCTCATGTGAGAGTAGTACTGGCTTGGGTGACCTGCCGGGAAGTCTTCAAATAAGGCCACAAAAACAAATCCGTGAGCCTGCGGGCAAAGCGGACAATATTGTGGTAAAAAAAAAGGCGGGGTGTTACAAGTGGTATCAGAGCCACTCCTGAGCCGTTCGGGATGGTGGGGCAAACCTCATCGAGGACGATGAGTCCCTAAGGGGGGTGATTGTGACACCCTAGGCAAATCCCACATCGGCTGTGGCCTGGAGAGATGATGGGCTCATAAGATAACATTCGTCTTACAATGACACAACGCGTTTTGTGGTCTACTGCGGGTGGAGTTCTTAGGAACTGGCAGTTAAGCGTGCTCATGTGAGAGTAGTACTGGCTTGGGTGACCTGCCGGGAAGTCTTCAAATGAGGCCACAAAAACAAAGCCGTGAGCCTACGGGCAAAGCGGACAATATTGTGGTCAGATAAGGCGGGGTGTTACAGCTTCGCATTCCAATTCATCGAACTAAATTTTCAAACCGTTCTTTCGGAAGGGCTTTAGTAAATAGATCGGCGAGTTGGTAATTTGTCTTCACGAAAAATAATTCAACAATACCCTCTTCTACGTGCTTTTTAATGAAGTGGTAGCGGACACGAATGTGCTTAGTCTTTGAGTGATGAACAAGATTGCACGATATGGCTATGGCACTTTTTGAGTCACAATACATAGGTATTTTATCGAAAGTAAAGCCATAATCTATGAGTTGTGTTCTCATCCATAGAACTTGAGCACAACACGCAGATAGAGACACATACTCGGCTTCAGCAGTTGAAAGTGCAGTACAATCTTGTTTCTTTGAAGACCAGCTTACTAACTTTTCACCCAAAAATTGTGCACCTCCTGATGTACTTTTTGCTGTAACTTGGTCACTTGCGTGGTCCGAATCTGAAAAAGCTATTAAATCAAATCCGGATTCCTTCGGATACCAAAGTCCCATGTGAATGGATGTCTTCAGGTATCAAAAGATCCGTTTAACCTCTTTGAGGTGAAGTTCGGTATGCTTTGCCTGAAACCGTGCTAATAAGCAAACAACAAATTGAATATCAGGGTGACTAGCAGTGAGGTACATGAGAGAACCAATCATGCTCTGATATTTCTTCGGATCGATAGGTTTCTCAAAAAAATCGGCTCCAATTTTTGGTGAAGTTACCATTGGTGTGCCAACCAAATCACAATTGTCCATACCATGTTTTTTCAAAATCTCAATTGTATATTTAGATTGATTAATGAAAATTCCACGAGGGGATTGATGTATTTGTAAACCAAGAAAAAATTTTAGTTCCCCCATCATGGACATTTCGAATTTCCTTTTCATGAGGTTTTCAAAATGTTTTGAAAGATTCGGATTAGTGGACCCAAAAATGATGTCGTCCACGTAAATTTGAACAATCAAAATGTCATTGTTGTATTTTCGTGTAAACAAGGTATGATCAACCGTTCCTTTGGTGAAATTGTTTTTGATCAGGAAAGAAGTCAGTTCATCATACCACGCTCTCGGAGCTTTTTTCAAACCATAGATTGCCTTTTTGAGTTTGTAGACGTAGTCTGGATGTTCCATGTCTATGAAGCCTTCTGGCTGACTCACGTACACTTCTTCTTTCAGAGTTCCATTCAAGAATGTTGTCTTGATGTCCATCTGATAAATCGTGATGTTTTTGTGAGCTGCATAGGCTAAGAAAATCCTGACTGCTTCAAGTCTAGCTACCGGCTCGAATGACTCTTCAAAATCAATTCCTTCTTCCTGTCTGTATCCTTTGGCCACAAGACGAGCTTTGTTGCGAATGACAGTCATTTCTTCATCCTTTTTTTTCTTCCATAACCATTTTAGATCAGTGACTCGAATATCAATTGGTCTTGGAACTAGATCCCATGAGTCATGTAGACGGTATTGGAGAAGTTCCTCCTACACCGCTTCTATCCATGCGGGTTCTGCCATTGCCTCTCGAATGTTCTTCGGCTCTATATTGCTAATTGAGCAAAGGTAAATGCACAAGTTGCAGTCTGTGGCAAGTTGGCGTCTCGTCTGAATTGGCCTTGAAGTTTCACCAATAACTTGTTCAATTGGATGTTTTTTTGTCCACTTCAGAGTAGAAGGATACCGTGGGTTAAACGTATGCGAGTTAGATGGTTCTCGTAAGCTTGAGGATGATTCAGCTGATTCCGTTGCAAACAGGTTTTCGAATACGTCTTCATCTAACGTTGCATCATTTTGGTGTTATGTAGGTTCTTCTTGAAATGATGTGTTTTAGTTTTGCTCATCAACTGTTGGTAGAACGGTTTCAAGAATCGGAGTTGTTGGAGTAGATGTAGATGATGTCGATGGAGTTGGTGCATTTGTTTCGACCGTTGTAGATGCATCTTCTGTTGGTGGTGGTGGATTATTTTGAGCGGGTGCATTTGTCGAGGTTCCACCATAGTATTCATCGAACATTAACTCGAAGAAATTCTCCCATTCTTGTTCCGATGGTGTGTCAAACGAAGTTGATGGAGCTCTTTGAGGTACGAGTCCTAAACTGATGTGTCCATAAGTCTGCTGGTTAGGTTCGGGTCCTAATCTGTATTGATTAGAAGCCATCGGATTAAGCGCGGGTTCTAGAGCGAGTCTCTCATAAGCCATTTGTGAAAGTTCGTCAAAATTCACATTCATCGTCTCCATTATCTTCCTAGTTCTTCTGTTATACACCCTAAATGCCCTCGAGTTATCTGAGTATCCAATGAAGATTCCAATATCACCTTTATCTTTCAGTTTTCCTATATCTTCTCTGTCATTTGTTGGATAGCACATAGCGCCAAACACGTGAAGGTAAGAGATACCAGGTTTTCTGTTGTTCACTAGCTCATATGGGGTTTTATTGAATCTTGGATGGATTAGGGATCAGTTCTGAGTGAAACAAGCAGTGGCAACAACATCAGCCCATAAAAATAACGGTGCACTAGAATAAATTAGCATTGTGCGAGCAGCTTCCACAAGAGTTCTGTTTCTTCTTTCAACTACCCCATTCTGCTGTGGAGTTCTAACAACTGATGTCTGATGAGTGATTCCAACATCTTCAAAATAAGTTCTTAACTCCTGATTTGTAAATTCTGTGCCGTTGTCTGTTCTTACAATCCTTACTGGAGCTTGAAGAGGTACTTGAATACGCTTCAGAAAGGTGATGTTGATGCCTGGTGCTTCATCTTTTGACCTCAGAAACTTAACCCATGTATATATTGAATAGTCATCAATGATAACAAGAATATACTTTTTCCCGTTTATGCTTTCAACTCTCATTGGGCCACATAAGTCCATGTGCAACATATTTAACTTTGCTTTCGAACTGGGTACAAGTTTGGATTTATATGATGCTTTTTTGCTTTTTCCTTGTTCGCATGATGGACATAAGTGATCCTTGGTGTATTCGAACTTTGGAAGTCCGTTGACGATGTTGTGTTTGGCATGTTTGTTGATAGTGTCAAAATTGAGATAGGATAGCCTTCTATGCCACAATCAGGACTTTGTTCCAGATGCTCGTGTCATAAGACATATTGGTGATGAAGCGGCCATTTTGTTAATGTCAATAGCATACAAGTTTGTGTCACGATTCCCAGTTAAGAGATCAATGCCATCCAAATTTCTAACGAAGCAAGAATTTCTCCTAAATGCAACCTCTAAATCTGCATCACAGAACTGCCCGACTGAAAACAAATTGTGTCCCACCCCTTCGACATAGTAAACCCGAGTGATCAAATAATTTTCAAAAGGTAGATCTTCATAACCCATGATAGCTGCTACATGATCATTTCCAAATTGAACGGTTCCCATGAATTTCCAGACGAAATTGATCAGCAGCTTCAAATTCCCAGTCACGTGCTTGGAGAAACCCGAGTCGACGATCCAAAGACATATTTCGATAACCTGCCAAATACAGAAGAAGAAGTTTTTGGAAACCGTTTTGATTTTGGTTCCTTTGGGTTAGAGGTAAAATCCTGATCACACTCATAGAAGTTTTCTACTGGGTATACTGGTTCAGCACTCATTATACCATTCTGGAGTGAGAAAATTCTACCCGTTGGTTTCCAAATATCATCCCTAAAGTAAAAACTATTCTTTATATCAGTAGTGTAAGATCTAAATCTTGCAACTAGACTTCCTATTGGTTTAGCATAAGTTCTTTTTGGAACGTTCTTCTGAACAGGCTTAACATTCTCATTTTTAGAAACACACTCATCATGAACATTAGTTAAAGATTTCTTGCAAGTTAAACAAAGAGATTCAACACATTCATTAAACATAGCAAGTTTCATAGGTTCATACATTCAAATGAAATGTCTTTCTTATTACAAAGCGGTAAATTCCTAAGTTGTTCTTCTACTTTCTTCTCATTATTCAAGCTACTAGTCTTAGAGGCAGGCGAGACTCTATTGTTCCTTGTATTGCTCTTAGGCTTTAGTCTGCTGCTCCTAGAGGTGCTTTCTAGTCCTGTAGAAGGTAAGGCACACGTATTAGGATTCCTATTATTATCAAGAGAAGTGGTTTTAGCTTTCCTAGTCTCTTTAGAGTGCTTGTTTAAACTTATGTCATTTGTTCCATATGGTTTAGATGTGGAGGCAGACGCATTAGTGGTACTCATCTTAAAAAGGCCAGGAGCTAAAACTTTTGGTTTCTCGATAACCACTATTTCTGTTTCAACAATCTTTTCATTTTGTTTTTGCAAGGCATGTGGAGTGACTGGTTTTGACAAATCATTTTGCTCATTGACTTTTGGAGGAGGCTGAGAAATAGACATTTTTGGTTTGGAAACCGGTTTAGAAACATTTGTTTTCTCCTCAGTCAATGGTTTTGCAAACTTAGTATCCACAACCTTTCCTTTTTGACATTCCAGCTGAGCTCTCAAAAGGTCATTTTGCTCTTTCATGTCCTTGTAGGCACGCTCATACTACATTTTGTCATACTTGCATTCCTCATTTTTTCGATCAAGTTGTTTAAAATATGAGACATTTTTTTTTTCAAGTTTTTCAAGAGCGTTTTCATATTTTGAAACAATTGCGGAGGTCTCAGACTGGAGACTTTCATGGTCTTCAACAGAATATGTTTATAAAACAATGGACATGATATTAGTGGTTAGAACATCTTCGAAGAGAGAATCATTTAAATTTTCCAAAACTTTGATGTGTTCAAAACATTCATTAGCTTTCTTTATCAGGGATTTATGGTCCTTGACAAAGTCACCTGTTTCTTTCAAAAATGCTTGTTCAAAATGAATTACCCTCGCACTGATGTTATTTAGCGGAGTGGCAATTTGAGTTTCAAAAACCTTTTTTATTTCATCGTGATAACTTGAAAACCAGTTGTTAGAACTAATATTGGTTTTAGATTTAACAATTTCTTAAAGTTTCCCAATTCTAGTTTTAACGTCATCTAAAATGCTTCGAGCATCACTTGTGTTAAAAGGATTGTTTGAAGACATTTGTTTTAAATTCGACAGTGATTTTGAGACAACTACTGGTTTTGAAACTGGTTTTGAAATTGATTTTGACTCTTTGTTCGAAACACTGGGTGTTATGGAAAACTTTGACTTTTCTTTTTGAGGAACAAAATTAATTCCATAAAATTTGTTATATTTGTTGTAGTCGATTGGTTTCATTTATGGGTTCTTTTGTTTCATTTTTGATCTACTCTCATCGCTTAGTTCTAACATTTCATAAGAATCACGAACAGTTATGGGTTCATGTTTATCAAACAACGCATTTCCATTATGCAAAATATTATGTTCTCTCTGAGTTTTCTTGAGTGCACAAGGAGGTTTGTTACCAAGAGCCATTTTTTGAGTTGTATGATAATACGGATTTGTTTGATTAATTAGCATATTTGTTGATTTAGCTGAATGACCCGTTGTAACAAGCAAATTTTCCAATTTGTTGATTTTTTCATTTTTATCAAGAATTTCATCAAGAAGAGAATCTTCACGTTTTGAAAAATCAGCAATCAACTTTTTCTTCTCTTTTTCAAGATCAGAATAGGTTGCTTTTTGTTTAGAAAGTTGGTTTTTAAGATCAGAAATTTCCTCGTTTAAAGATTTTATTTTTAAGCTCAAGTTAACATCAAGAGTGTCATACTTGATTTGCAACTGTTTTTCTCTTAAAACGGAATTTCGATAACCAATTTCCAATTCTGACTCTTTGTTTTTGTGAAATTCAAAAGCTTTTGCATGTTCCTTGTACCTCTCAAGCTCAGCGGTCAATTTATCATTCGCGGCCTTAACTTCGCGATTGACCGTTTTGACTTTCTCAATTTCAATTCCACAGTTATTAATCAATGATTCAAATAAGGCACGTGTTTCCTCATCAGTCTCAGTATTTTGTGCCACAGAGCCTCCACTAGGATTCACATCTGGAGTTTCAGAGTTAATATTGTTACTACTCGGATTGTCCAGGTATGTATCATAAGTTTGTGTCTTTGCAATTAGTGCCAAGGGATCATGATTCTTTGCCAATATCTCTTTCCTCACTTCATTGGCTTCAACTTGGTTTTGTTTCAGAAAATTGTAGAGTTGATAAAAATTCACTTGATGTAAGTCCTTTGTTTGGTTGACAATAGTGACATAGCGTCCCCATTCTTCTTGAAGATTGTTGACGAATTTGATGTTACTCACGATATTTCTGGGTGTCAACTTGTTTCTGATAAGCTCATTCATTAAAGTGCAAAAGCTTCCATAGTAGGATTCAATGGATTCTCCCGGAGTTGAAGTAAACTTCTCCCATTCAGTTAGCAGCTTGTTCTCCATGTCTTGTTGACCAATTTCTGTTCCATAACATAGTCGTCTAACACGTTCCCACATATCGTAAGCAGTTTCACAACTGTATACAGCAGCAAAGATATCTCTTGGTAATCCTAGTTGTATGATGTGTATTGCCATGTCATATGCTTCGATCTGCTTCCTATCCTCTTGAGTGTATTCAGATTCATTTTGTTCACGAAAAGATGGTGGGACGGGAGGTGTTGCATCAGGGATTCCAGGTTCTTGGATTTGTAGTGGCTTGAAGGGTCCATTCGTAATGGATTGAATCATGAGTTTTCCATTAGGTTTGGTCTAGATGTAGCGAAGCATACGACTAGTCCATTGAAGATATCCACCTTTTTCCAGCATATGAGGACGGTTTTCAGCACCGGCTGCATGAATGTCTTGTTGAGTAGCCATTGATGAAGGTATTAGTGATAAAGTTGATGTAGGATCGATTCAACGATAAAGGAGTTGTGATTGATGACGATTAATTACAGTTATTGTGGTGAAAACTTGGTGAAAATTTGGTCCGACAACTTAAAAACCTCAATAACTTCTGTTCGGAGCGGATTTAGGCCTCGAAGGTTGACCCGAATAAAATTTAGTTGATTCGGCATGCTATTCTTCTCGTTCTCAATGTCGTTTTGATGGGTAGAACGCTGAAAACGGAGTTACGGTTCAAAAGTTATGGCCTGTTTGAAGTTTTGTCGGGAAAAGTCAACAAAACGCACTGATGAACTGGTCAAACCGCACTTTTGTCAAACCGCAGAGTTCTCAAAAAGCATATGACAAATCGCACACTTCAAAACACAAAGTAACAAACCGCAGAGGATCAAACCGCTTAAACGTCAAAACGCATAAGTGTCAAACCGCATAAGCCAAATCGCATAAGTGACAAATCGCATAAGCGTCAAATCGCATAAGCGTCAAAACGCATAGGCTCAAATCGCATAAGTCAAATCACATAGGTGTAAAATCGCATAAGCGTCAAAACGCATAGGCTCAAATCGCATAAGTCAAACCGCATAGGTGTCAAATCGCATAAGCTCAAAACGCATAGATGACAAACCGCATAAGCGTCAAAACGCATAAGCTCAAATCGCATAAAGTACAAGTCGCTTTCAGAGATTTTGTCTTTTTATGCTTTTTACACAAATCGCTTTGTACTTTTCCACACAAATCGCACAAGAAGAACACAAACCGCTTCTATGAATTTGACAAATCGCTTTGATGAAAAATGGCTTCTTTAGTTCGAATAACACCCAAATGATCCAATAAACGTTTGATTTAACCTATCTAAACACTAAACTAATCGAATATAACTATCTTAAGCCTAAAAGTACAAACTTTAAGCTAAGAAAAGCAAAAAATCGAGTCTTTTAATGCTTTTCACCACATATACGAATCAAAAACAACCCTAGATCATTGTTTGGCGATTGATACCACTTGTAGGACCATAGATATATCAACTCTATCACACTAACACTAATATGAAGCAAGGAATGGTGACTTAAGTGATGTATATGGGGCGTATGGTACTAGAGAGAAAGATGAAACATGAAGAGGTTTGTCCATATGAAAAACACACACTACACACTCAAGCACACACACCAAATGATTAGGTGTGTGCCTTTTATACTTATTACATAAAAGCCTTATGGGCTTAGGATGGGCTTTGTATGGATTGTGGATTGGGCTTACATTAAGACATAACATAACTAATAACCGGTTAGCTTGGCCCAATCCACGAGCCCAATGACTATTCTGATAAAATATCTAACACACGTTACAAAGTTCCTAAACGTGAATGACCATCACTTTTTAACACATATTCTTAAGGCTAACAAAAACGTATGAAAACGGACAAAAACGTAAGAAAACGTATGAAAACAGACGAAAGCGTATAAAAAACGGAAAAATAGACAAAAATGTATGAAAACGAAAAAAAAAACGTGAAATTAAAAAAAGTGATTAAAAAATTACAAATAATGAGAAAATAAATAAAAAAGATAAAAAGAAAAGAAAAAGACAAGAAAAAAACATGGACTTAGGTTTCGACATATTAAATCTTAGGTTAATCACCACCATTAGATCAAACTAGATGGAAGGTGAAGATTTATCCTTTAGTATGCAAAATAAAGTGCCTCTTACAATAATATGATTTTAAGTAATCAACTATATATACAAACAAGAGAAAAGATCAATATAAATCTCATATTTGTCATAAATTCAATAAAACAATCATGTCCATTTATTTTTTGATCAAAACAAAAAAATAAAATAAACTTTCACTTTTTTTTAAAATTAAATATCTCGCAAACTGTTAATCGTTACATGAAAAAAAATCATACCATTGCGACGAGAATTAAAGTATCTTTTTATATATATGCATTTCTATATACTTTCGACTAATTTTTTTTTTTCAAAATTTTCGCAAAAAAGAAAATCACGTGTAATTTTAAAATGAATCACATGTGATTTTTACAAATCACATGTGATTTTCTCGTCGGAAATTTTGAAAAAAAAAATGGTTGAAAGTATATAGAAGTGCATATCTATAGAAATATAATTTAATTCTCGTCGTGATGGTGTATTTTTTGTAGCTCGAAGATTTACCGTCTGCAAGATATATTTGTTTTAAAAAAAGTGAAAATTAGCTCTTTATTACATAGGTATATAGAAGTGTATTTTTCATCATGCATTTCATCATCATATAAGTATTATAAACGTGAGAGAGAGAATGAACTGTGTGAGAGAGAAAAATAGGTTTAGCAATTTCGAGAGTGAGAGAACAAGGCACGTCGGAAATAGAGGACAATATAATGGCAAGCACTTAGGATCGAACTATACCGGGGGGAAACGCAACTCGGTGATATCCTTCATGTTTTTCAATTTCCCGGAGGATTGGGAGATGGGGAAACTGTGGATGATCTTTAAGAAATACGGTACGGTGTTTGACATGTTTATGGCACAAAGGAGACTACGTAACAGTTTGAGATATGGATTCGTTAGATTCAAGTTCGTTATTGATGGAGAGAATCTGCTGAGACAGTTGCAGAACATAAAGATTGGAGAGGAATATCTAAGAGTTTACGTGGCTTATGACAGAAAAGGAAGTGGACTTGGAGGATTAAGGGGCGTTGGTGCTGGACAAAGTAATCGGTTCATCAACATGAACAACAGGGGCTGACAGAGGTTCGAAGAAAAAAATGAAAATAGAGATAATCATAGCTTTACGGATGTGGTCAATGGCGATGGCAAAAGAGGTGATGAGGCCACCAAAATGGGGAATGGCTTCAGGTCAGTGGGGCAAACAGAAAATGATGAAAGGGTCAATTCAAAGAAGGATAACCAGTATGGGGGTAGGAACATCATTGTTGAAGATAACGAATACAATGATGAGGTTATGGGAAGGAGCATGGTAGGAAAGGTTAAAGCAATGTGTTTCCTCTCGAAGTTACCGATACTTTGCAAAGAACAAGGCCTCGGTAAGATCGAAGTGAAATTATTGGGAGGGTTAGAATTCATGGTGGTGTTGGAGAATGAGATCATGGCAAATAACGTGATAAAAGATAAGGAACACGGTTTGAGAAGATGGTTGCACAAGCTGGGATGTGGTGGAAGTTTGACTAGGTCTGCGGTTAGATTAACTTGGATTACAATATTGGGGCTGCCTATATCGTGTTGGGGAGTGTCCATGTTAAAAAAAATCGCGGCGATGCACGGAGCCATTCTCGGGTTACATAATTGTAGTCTTGAAGGCAATCAAAGCATGATATATGGTAGGGTGCATATACACACGATCAACAAAGGTCTAATTCATGAAGAACTTAGTGTGGTTGTTAAAGGCAATATCCATGTAGTGAGTGTGGTGGAAGAAGTTAGAGATATTACTATGATGGAATGCCAAGAGGATAATGCAATTGGACGGGAAGTGCACGGGGTAGACGAGCTCAAGAAAAGTAATGATATGGAAGTGGATTATGAGGAGGGAGAGGAGGATGGGGAGTACAACAGTGAGGGAGGGAATTTAAGCGATGAGGAGAGGGATGATGGTCAGCAGGGTAAAGTTGGGGAGAATGGTGATATGGCCAAATATTATGGCAGTCGGAATAATAGGGTAGATGAAGGGTCAAGATTCTCGGGAGAGACGAAGGTAAGAGACACGTTCGAGGTTGATAGTGGGAATTCCAATGAGAGTGCGGCTGTGGAAGAGGAGAAGTCACCTGGTAGTAATAATGAAAAAGTTGTTGAAGACAAAAGTAGCAATGAGGGAGACATAAATGTGGAGAATAAAAAACGTGGGGATTTTGCTTTTACCAAAAATATGTTGTCGGGTAATATGAAAGAGGATGTTGGACTTGGAGTTGGAGTGGGCTGGGAAAATTTCAATGGGCCGGTGGAGTATAATGGGCCTGACGAGAGGGGGGAAAGGAATAGTAGGGGTGATATGGGCTCATGTAGAGTCCAAGAAGGTGGGGTTGAAGTGGACCAGGCTGGTGTGGAGACTGGGTCAAGAAAGACCGTGGAAAAAAGTGTTAATATTACAGACGGTTTGTATAGACCAACTATTAAAGATAATGATGAGGGAGCAATAGAAGGTAAGGGTGATAATGAAATCAGTGAACATGAGAGCACTAGTAAAAGAAGAGAAAAAAGAGAGATGTCACCTTCATGTTCGATGGGAAGTGGCAGAGTTCGATCAAATAAAAAGAGAAAGTCAAACGAGGGAATGAACTTCGATGGCGAGGAGGATGCGATGGAATTTAACCAATAGAAAACAATAGGGGATGATTCATTTGTAAATAAAAAGATAGGCAGGAGGAGCATAAAAAAGTTATGGAAGTGGCGAGGAAAGCGGGGGTACAAGGCCTTGGGGAAAACAAGAAAGGAATCTCAGATGCGTACAAAGAATACTATGACGATGTAAGTGAAAATAATGGAGTGTTCCATTTTTTTAGGGGGGGGGTAATGAGGGAGAAGCTGTCAGTAGTAAATGTGTAAACATAGAGCAAGTGAAGGAGATAGGGGAGTTGGTTGGGGTATCATGGGTATTAGCCGAAAAAGAGAAAAATGAGGGGGTCACGGTCAAGATGATAACGGTGAGGGAGGGGTCGACGGCCAACAGACGCATAGTTTGGTACTTTTATTGTTTTCGTTTTTTGTCATTTTTTTTATGAAGATGATATCTATAAATGTGAGGGGTATGGGGGATAGTGGAAAAAAGGGGTGGGTTAGATCGATTATTAGGAACGAACAACCAGACGTGATTGGGCTCCAAGAAACAAAAAGTGAGGTGATTGATGATGTTTGGATCGAGGACGTTTGGGATGGCAAAGGATACGGATATTCCCAAATACCCGCTATCGGGAACTCAGGGGGTATTATTTTAATTTGGGATTCGAGGGTTTTTGTATGCAAAGAGGCGGTAGGGGACGAGAGATATATAGCGGTTAAGGGGTCCTGGAAAGGGAAGGATGAGGAGGTTTTCCCAGTATGTATCTATGGGCCGCACGTAAGTAGGCAAAAAAGATCACTTTGGGAGAAATTAACAGTTTTGATGAATAAGTGGAATGGCGCGTGGTGTATTTTAGGAGATCTAAATGTGGTTAGAGGTATTGAAGATAGAATTAATTCGCACGTGAACGTTAAGGAAACAAATGAATTCAATGATTTTATTAATGAAAGGAGGTTAGTAGAGATTCCAATGGGGGGGGGAGGAGATTCACGAGAGTTAGTGATGACGGGATGAAATTCAGTAAGTTAGATCAGTTCTTGTTGAATGATGAGTTTAATAATCTTTGGGGCAACCTCTCGGTCATTTCATTAGATAGGAAATTATCCGATCATTTTCCGATTGTTTTAAAAGACGTGGATCTCGATTTTGGTCCAAAGCCGTTTCGCATGTTTTACGTATGGATGGAGGAACCAGACTTCTGTCACGTTGTGGAGGAGGAATGGAAGAAATAAGTGAAGAGTTTACGGCCGGATAGTATATTTCGAGATAGATTGAAAAATGTCAACGAAAGGCTTAGGGCATGGAGCAAAGAGAGGTTTGGCGGTTGTAGAGAGAAAATGGAGATATTAAAAAACGAAGCTATGGGTTGGGAAAAGGAAGCGAAAAAGAGAACTCTCAATGATGGGGAGAGGAGTAAATGGCTTGAAGCAAGGAAGAGGTGGGAGGATGCGGATAAGGAGTATAGCAACATGTTACGCCAAAAAGCTAGGATTAGATGGGACGCGGAAGGTGATGAAAACTCAAAAATTTTTCATTTTTTTTCATTCGTTCGTGAGGAGAAGGAACAATAAATATAATATAAGAGGGCTGATGGTTGACGGGGTATGGTGTGAAAAACCCAAAGTTATCAAATCGGAGATGGCTAGATACTATAAAAATTTATTCTCTGAAGGCGTGCTTACTCGGCCGATTTTCTGTGGCAATAGAATCGAAAAAATATCTGACGATGATGTTAGATTTTTAGAGAAGCCTTTTGACAAGAACGAGGTGTGGGATGCGATCCGGGGATGTGGTGGGGATAAAGCCCCGAGGCCCGATGGTTTTAATTTTAAGTTCATTCGGAAAGTATGGAAGATCATTAAATCCGAGTTATTAGGGGCGATTGAGTGGTTTTGGGACAAAATGGAGATATCGAATGGATGTAACGCTTCTGATGTGTCTCGCGACTACTAGTTTTAAATTTATAACAAGGATTACTGAATTAAGCTAAGAACACACGGGCAAGTATGACCCTTTTGTATGTAGTTAGTTTTGGTTGGTAAGCCGAGGTCGTTCACTAGGATTTAGGTGTTTTCAATTGTGAAGAATCTATGTAATAGCAAGTAACACGAAAGTGGTAAATGGCTGTCACGTCCCAAAATACCATATAAGCAACAAGTAACACGAAAAATGATTAAGGAAATGCAATAAGATTAAAACTACACTTGCTTAAACTAGTTTCTTATCCTTGATTAGTATGATTCTGTTAACCTCTTCTTAACATGTTGGTTATGATAATTAGTTGGTGTACTAATCTATTGTTCTTACAAGTTAAACCTTCGTCAAGATTTTAGTTTATAAAAACAAGCATTAAGTTTAACCAATCAATTCAAGATCAATTCAAGTTTCATAAGTTTACTTTCATAAACTTAAACACAAAAACATCCGTTTGTCTCATCAAATTTGCTTAAGAAATGGTCAATACAAAAGGTAACCGATTATAGACAAAAGGTTACAACTGATTATAAACAACTAATCTTACGACCTTTTAGATGTTTCCAATCAATCCAACTTGATAATCAAAAAGCGTTCTTATTACAACCACACTTTAGTTTCTTTGATTAACCAAAAATAATGGGTAAAAACAATCATCCATAGACAAAATGATTATAACTAGTTGAATAACAATAAGTTCTTTCGACCTCTACGATTACAATCAACTAGTCAAACTTGATTAACAAATGTCACTATGAAACTTAAGCACAATTGGATCTTAGAATCAACTTGAAATTGAATTAAAACATGTTAACACAATCATAAACTAATCATACGATAATTTACATCATTTAAGCAAGTGCATAAAGAAACTAGCCACTCATAGCAAACATAAACATAAACTCAGAACTTTGAACATTAGAAAACATGCTTAAGAGTCTTACAATGATTGAAATGAGATTACAAATGATGAAGTAATGATGCCTCAAGTATTGGTGATGACTTCTTGATGTTTTGACCTCCAAATGATGACTTCTTGGACCTCCAAAGTTTCCTGGAACTTTATGGACGAATTTTAGGATTTGAGAGAGAGTAGTGGTGGTAGGAGAGGTCTGAGAGATGTTCTCTCAAGTTGAGATTTTTTTGGATGATGAAAACATACACAAATGAGTCCTATTTATACTACTATCAAGCCCTTGGGGTTATAAATGCATTTCTTGGTCACCAAGGAGCTTGGAAGGGACTAGAATACATGTAGGAAGAACCTAGAATCGTTTGGAACAAGTTTGGAGTCTTAGTGATGAAGAAATGGCTGTCCAGGGCTTCCCAACCGATTCGGTTGGGCTCCAACCGTTTCGGTTGGCATACTTGACTATTCTCCAACCGTTCCAGTTGTGGGGCACTACCGAACGGTTGGAGCAAGTTGACCAAAAATCATAAGCACCAAAGTTGTATATCTTTTTCTTAGCTTTCCGTGGCCGCGAACCGGGGGTCAAACGGAGTCCGTATACAAAAGTTATGGCCAAAATGGTGAAGGTGTGTCGGGAACAACGAGTCTTCCAATACGTCTTCGTTTTAGCTTCTTTTCTTTATTTCTTTCTCGTTTTCCTTCTTGAACTTTATTCTTAAGTCTTTGGACCACTATCTTGAAGACTTTATCTTCTTGAATATACTCCACAAGTCTTGCTTTTGACAGGAATTCTTCGTATCTTCATGTATCTTCACTGTATTTGCTAGTTTCTTCACTTTTTCTTCCTTTTCCCTGTACTTGGCTACAAACAAATAGACTTACACACAACTTTTATACGATTAAGCATCAAAAGCATATAATTATAACCAAATAATATACATAAAAGCACGGATAACGCTACTAAAAACATGCACAATTTGAGCGTTATCAAATTCCCCCACACTTAAACTTTGCTTGCCCTCAAGCAAATCTAAGAAAAGAAAAAATAAACTACATACCTAAATGACAAAACGAAAAGAAAATATTAAAAAATGAATATTTTTGGGTTTTTTTTTTTTTTTTTTTTTTTTTTTTTTTTTTTTAAACATAAATATAAATAAGCGAAAAAATGAGCGCAAACTCCCCCACACTTAAAGGTTTGCTTGCCCTCAAGCAAGTCTAGAAATTAAGAAAAATAAAACCCACACGGTGCATAAGAATGATTAGAAAAATGTGATGCAAATCTACCAAGTACAAGTACAAGATAAGATTCATCGTTTTAAGCTTTAAGAGGTGAAAAACCGAGATGTTTGACAATACCCAATGGATTTTCTCGCTTGATAACATGGCTAGGCACCTCACGAAAAGGAATTGATATATAATTCACTCAACACTCAATTTATTTAGTGATGGATAGTATTAAGGAATAATACACACATATTGCTCAGTCATGATCTAAATATTACCATAGGCTTGTACAAGAAACAAAACTTCACCGACGTGGCGTAAGCACCAAGTGTAAACATCTAAAGAGGGCTTTTATTCAGGTTAGGTTTAAGGGTTAACAAGGCTTATGTTCAAACATTACATACAAGAATATAATAGATCAGTAGCGCGAATTCTTGATTAAGTCAAACAACGGATGGTCACTAGAGTATACCTCGGATCGCTGGCGCGTTATTCGCATAACGGATGGTCACCAAAAATATGCACTAGATCGCTGTTGCGTCATTCGATCCTTCAAAAACCGGATGGTCACTAAAAATATTCACGCACTTCATATTTTCACAAAGCCAAAAGGGAAGGGATAAGGCATGGGAATATTTATTAAATTGGTGTTAAAGGAAAAAAAATAAAGTCAAGTCTAATACCCATGTTGCTAGTCACCGACAATCCGCAAACCCGTAAATGATTATAGTTACTAACTTCTCTTCACATATCGATCACCAAATCTATATATCATGTCTTAGCACATTGGCTAATCTATATCTCAAACATACTTCATCCTTGTCATCACATATATTTTTTTTTCTTTCATTTTTTTTTCGATGACTTATTATTTTTTTTTCATATATATATATTTTTTTTCATACATCAAATCTCCCCCACACTTCGTATATGCATCACCACAAAATAACAAAATATAAAGGTGATCAAACTTCATCTTTTTCGAATTGGCACACACGAATGGCAAAGTGCGGCTAACTCATAATCATCAAAAACAATCCAATCATACCAAGCAACTAGCAACCAACCATTAAGAAATTGACAAGGGGTAGGCTAAGGTTTAAAGTGTAAAATATTTTTGTATTTTTCTGGATTTAACAAAGAGAAAAGAATGGCTCAAATGGTGTACTAAGGGTATCTAGCGCTAAAGATGAGCGCTAACAAATGGGTCCATGTAAGGGTGGTTAACTAACCGATGTGTCCATGTAAGGGTGGCTAACAAATGGGTCCTCCGTTCAAAAAAAATGGGTCCATGTAAGGGTGGTTAACTAACCGATGTGGTTAGCTAATATATCATTAGATGTAAATGGAAGGCCATTTGGTTTTATTCCTAAGGTGCCTCTTTATCACACGAATACACTTATATCACACGAATGTGATCTTACTGCGGTCTGGTAATGATATACAAGTACAAGTTCTAGAATAAATAAAATCACCGGCACACTCATAGCAAATGAATTCAAGCATAAAAGATGTATGCTATCTATGGAATAGGCTAAAATCCTCACAATTTAGTGGAAAGGGCTATAATATGTGCTAGCAAACGTCATCGATCCCAGAATGGATTGCAATATTAATCGGGACACATCTCAAAATTTTCAAAATTACCGATTTCCCCAGTGGATTGATCCAGTTATTCTAATATATTATCCTATAAGCGTGAAAACAACTAGATCACAAGGGCAAACAAGTTCACGAAATATTAAAATTGGCCCAAAAATTTTGGATTTTAAAAACTAGTTTCGTTTTTCCTATAATATTTTCCCCCACACTTAAGTTAAGCAAAGTCCTGAATGTGAAAAATAAAACTTCAAAGCATGTAACATAGGGGAAATAAAATAAACAAGCTGTTAGGATTTAGTAAATCCAGGTATTAAAGTGTCGGTCACCTCAAGTATATGTAATCATTAGAAAGCTCGTAGTCGTAGTGATTTTAAGATTAAGTAGTATTTAGTTAAGTAACACCGTGGAGGACGGACGGGTCTTTACCCACTGTATGTCTGATCCACAGCCCGTCAGGTGGCGTTTTATGTAATGACTATAAATACTCTCTACCTCCCAAGGTAGAGAGTTGGAGCTCATAATAAGATTTTTCTTTCTCTCACTAAAGTTCCCTAAACCTCTAACTTTCTCTCTCTAAAACACATCTTGTATGCCTCTTGTGTTAATGATATGATGTGTTTGTGAAATCCAATATGTTACAAATGGTATCAAGAGCCATGGTTAGATCATCTCTTACATATCCTTGGATTTCTAGTGGTTTTTAGATGGTTTTTGAGTTTGAAAAAGTTTAGTGGTTTTTGCATCATTTGGTTCATTTCTTGTGTTAAAGTTTGAATTTTGGGTGTACTTTTGTGTTTAGGATCATTGTATGTGCTTGGGTTTTGATTTGGTAAGCTTGAATCACTATGGTTGAGCTTGTTTTGGATTGAAAAGTGTGTTTTTAAAGTTTTTCTTGGTAGCGACTTGGCTCTCGGAGTAATTTTCATGCTAGCGACTTGCTTTAGTAAAAGGTAGCGAGTTGTAGTGAGTTTTTGTAGCGACTTGGTCCTAGCGACTTGTCTCTTTAGACAAGCCGACAAACAGTACACTTAGTGGATTCTCCACTACGGGTAGCGACTTGGTAAGGTAGCGACTTGCTTTCATTTTTGATAGCGACTTGTTCTTCAAGTTTCTTAGCGACTTGGTCTTAGCGATTTGGACATTAGCCAGTTGCTATTTAGCGACTTGATTTCTTAGCGACTTGGTGCTTAGCGATTTTCTGTCAAAATTCGTAGCGATTTGGATCATTAGCGACTTGTCTTATTAATACTTAGCAACTTGGTTCTTAGCGACTTAGTTCAAGGATTCTTAGCGACTTGGTTGACTTTTGTTTGTAATACGGTTTTCTCTTGATTTAGTAAAATCCCGTGAAAGAATCTATTTCTCGTTTTAATCATTGAGTTATAAAATCCCGTGAAATCTTTAAACATGTCTACCAACGTACCTACAATCATCTCCATTGTTGCCGAGGATGTTCAAGCAGCTGGTTCAGATACTCGTCCACCCATGCTTGACAGAACTGAATACGACTCTTGGGCTCAAAGAATCAGATTGTACTGTCTTGGAAAGGAAAGTGGGGTCAACATTCTCAAATCGATTGATGAAGGACCTTATCAGATTGAGACTACAAGAGACTTAATTGATACAGCTGCAGATGGAACAATGATCTATGGAATAGACAGACCAAAGACATATGATGAGCTCAATGATAAGGAGAAAAAGAGATTCGATGCTTATATCAGGGCTTTTAACATCATACTTCAAGGTCTTCCAAAAGATATCTACAAGCTGATCAATCACAACACCGAAGCCAAGGCAGTGTGGGATAATGTCAAGATGCTTCTCTCAGGTTCTGAATTAACTATGGAAGACAGAGAATCACAACTCTATGATGAATTTGAGCACTTCAAGATGAAACCAGATGAGAGTGTCTATGAGTATTACGTGAGATTCCACAAGCTTGTTAATGATATGAGGAACATCAGAATGACTATGCCAAACATTCAGGTGAACTCAAAGTTTGTGAACAACATGAATCCCGAATGGCACAAGTTTGTCATCGCTGTGAAGCTAACCAAAGGATTGAAGAATACAAACTATGAGCAACTCTATGCCTTCCTTCTTCAGAATGAGAGACATGCTATGTTTGAAAAAAGGATTCTTAATCAGTTCAAAACCAACCAGGGAGAGATAAGCTCATCAAATGATTCAACTTCCTTCTACTCAAACATTGGAATTACCACCAAAGCATCTCAAATTATACCCATGGGTAATGGTAATCACAAACTCATTCCCGATCCAATGTTCAAACAAGCCGATGCTGATGCACACGTGGGAAACTTCATTAATCAACTGGCTCTCATGATCAGTCAAAACATGAACTCTCTCCCACACACCAACAACAACCTCAGAGCAGCATCTAATCCACACAATCAAGCCACTGTCAGAGATGGGAAGGTTATGGTACAACCAGTTCAAGAAAGGCAGTATGAACAAGGAAGAGGTAGAGTTGATAGAGGATATGTGGCAAATCAGAATAGGGGAAGGAATGGAAATCAAGGACAAGTAAAGTCGATCAAGTGTTACAACTGTGGTGGTAAGGGATATATTGCAAGGAATTGCACATCGCCAAAACGCCCTCAGAATGCAGAGTACTCCAGGGATAAAATGTTGCTTGTGCAAGCTCAGGATAATGGTGCAGCCTTGGATGAAGAAGAGTTGTTGTTTCTTGCTGAGGGAAATGCCAAGACATATGATGCAGATGTGGATGAGCAGCCAATTCAGGAGATAGGCCACAATCATCAGAATGCCTTTCAAGTCGCTGATTGTGATGCATACGACTCTGACGTTGATGATGAACCTACTGCACAAACAATTTTCATGGCTAGCATTTCTCCAATGGTCCCTTCTAAAGCCTCTTCATCACCACAAACTGGTCCATCTAAAGACAAAATCATTTCTGAGGTATTAAAACTGTACGATGATGCTGATGTGCAAAAGATGCATGACAAAGTACAATCAACTGAAACTATTGAGTCAGATATTGAAAATATGGGTAATATCAATGTTGTCCCATATGATCAAGATGTGAAACAAAGTGAAAGTGAGATTGTACCAAGTGATGGATCCTCTGCAGTCAATGATGACTATGTTTTTGATGAATACACTGCATGTGCCCCTGATGATTCTGTTATCTCTGAACTTAATGCCTATAAAGAACGAGTGGCCATTTATGAACAACGTGCTAAGTTCGAGCTAACCACCCGTGAGCAGGAAATGGATGACCAAATGCGTACAACTATTAGAAAAAGTAAGTTTAGAGAAGAAGTATTAAAACAAGAGTTAAACTCCTTACAAGAAAAGTGTTAGGAATTAGAAAATTCCTGTATTGAAGAGTCGGTCACCCCAACTATTATCTAGCATAAGTTAGCTCGTAGACTAATCGTTAGTTACTTACTTATGTTGTTATGTAGTTAGTCAGTAGCGTAAAATAGTCTAGTGCAACACCGTGGAGGAAGGACGGGTCTTTACCCACTGTATCCCTGATCCACAGGCCGTCAGGAGGTCGTTTATTTTGTAACCTATAAATACCCTCTACCTTGCAAGGTAGAGGGTTGGATGTTCTTTGGTAATCTAATATTCTACAAGTTTCTCTCACTAGAATGTCCCACTCTTTCTCTCTCTAGAATTCCATCTATTTGCTACTTTGTGTTATGGTTTGATGTGTATGTGAAAAGTTATATCTTACAATTGGTATCAAGAGCCATGGTTAGATCATATCTTGCACATCTTTGGATTTCTAGTGGTTTTTAGGTGGTTTTTGAGTTTGAAAAAGTTTAGTGGTTTTTGCATCATTTGGTTGATTTCTTGTGTTAAAGTTTGAATTTTTGTTAGTACTTTTATGTTTAGAATCATCACAAGTGCTTAGGTCTTCACTTGGTAAGCTTGAATCATCTTGGTTGGGTTGTTTTTGGATTGAAAAGTGATGTTTATATGGTTTTTTTCTTGCTAGCGACTTAGCTCACGGACCACTTTCTTCGTAGCGACTTGCTTCACTAATTTATAGCGAGTTACAGTTTTAGACCTAGCGAGTTACACCTAGCGATTTACAGTACAAGTAGTGGACTCTCCACTACGGGTAGCGACTTGGTGGTAGCGACTTGGTCTGTAGCGAGTTGCTCTTTAGCGACTTGCATCGTTAGCGACTTGAGTAGCGAATTGCTGCCGAAATTTGCTAGCGACTTGAGTGTTAGCGAGTTACTTCTTAGCGACTTACATCTGGATAGCGACTTGGAACTCTAGCGACTTAGCAGGGTGGCGAATTAAGTGTTGGCGACTTGGTGCAGTATCTTCTAGCGACTTGGGATTATTGCTATTTAGTTGGTAGCGAGTTGGTTCTAAATCTCTAGAGACTTGGGGAGTAATTCATAATAACACAATGTCAGTCATCACGGATCCTTTAATCACCAGAGTACTTGCTCTCTATGACACAGCACAGATTAGTGAAACAGAATGCCTATCTGAAGGCCACACACTTAATGATTCAGTATCGATCAATCAGAACAACTCAAACAAGTCACTCTTAATGTCTACAGATGATGCTAAGAATATGGAATGCACCAGTGAGCCGTTTCAACATCTCAGTCAGCTTCTTAAATTACTCTTATCCACAACCATGGATCGAACAAGTTGTGCCATACTTCGTCAGGATTTTCCCACTTTAACAAGAACTGTTTTGCTTAACCTAGAACGACTGAGGTTTCAAATTACCAAAGAAAAGCTCTCAACTGATGATTCTCATGCTGCTCTCCAAACCATCTTCAACCAATTTCAGCCACTTACCCGGGAAGAATACTCCTCAGATTTTGATAATATCATGACTGGAATGTCTTTCAAGAAGCACACGGGAATGGAAATTCATGAGTTCAGAAACTCATTTATTCAACTTATGAGTAATATGGAAACATACATCGAGGAAGCTGCAAAAGAGAATAACAAGCTGAAGGAATTGAATGAGTGTCAAGAGTGTCCATGGAACAATGATGACGTGTCATGCTTCATTCCAGTTGAACCAGCAGAAGACACTGATTGCAGAATCTCAGTTGTGATGGAAAAGGATGAAGAGAACAACACTGATCTCAAATTCTCAGAGTCAGAAAAGGTATCAATCAACAAGGTACACTTATCTGATCACACAAATTCTCACAAAAAGGTACATGACTCTTACCCTGAACATAACAATGTGGAATCAATCTTTGTTTTGTCTGAATCTAATGCAAGTAACATGATTGAAAAAAGGGTATATGATGAGCTTTCAAACAAATTTTCAATTCTTGAAAAACACTGTATATCTTTGCAAATTGAAATACAACATAAGAATGAAATGTTTTATGCAAAAAAACAGTGTAGTAATCTGGAACTTCCAGAATTTAGAGAATTTTTTGAAATTAATCAGTTAAAATCTCAGATTCAGGACAAAGATTCGACCATAAGAAATCTGAAATCGCTTCTTTCAGAAGCCCAGAAATATGACTGTCATGAGATGAGTGATACACTAGAATCTAGAAATTCTGAACTAGCTCTATGTGTGTCCAACCTTCTAAGAGAAAATGAGCACTTAAGAAAGAACCTTGAGGAAACAAACTCTAAGTTAGTCAATCAATCTAACCTCTTGATGAAAGATATTGATGACCTCAAAACACAAATTCAGGATAAGAGCTTCAATATTGTTGCCCTAAAAAATGAGCTCAGGAAGTATGCTGGAAATAGGATGGGCACTAAGTTTGCAAAACCTTCAACTTTGGGAAAGTCAAATGTTCAGAATCACTTGAAACAAACAGTTATTAAACAACCTAATGCCTTTAGGTCTGAAAGAGCTAAACCATTGAAATCTAAGCTTACATCCCAAGTTGATAGTAAGTCTGTTTTGTCAAAACCTGTCACTTTATTGCCTAGTTCAGATATGATGAATCCCAAAAATAGAACTAATGGTCAACACTCACAGATCAGAAATGCAATAAGTTTAACTAGGTCTCATGCAAAACATCATCTAACAGATCAATCCCCAAAGAAATTCTCTGATCACAATAGGACAAATAGTCAAAACAAGGCTGTGCACTCATTTAGCTCAACTTACTGTGGTCTCAAATGGATTCCCACTGGCAGATTATTTAAGTTTACAGGACTTAAACGAACTTACATTCCTAGATCATGCCTCAAGTGGATTCCCACAGGTAAACTTTTCAAGAATGTAGAACCTAATAGGATCCCCATTAATGATACGTCTGGATTATACTGTAATGCATCCATATGTGAGACTAAACATGTCACTAACCCTTCTATGTACAAGTCTACATGTGCTTCAAGTATAATGTTCTCTCAGTCTTTTTCAGGTACAATGCTCAACTCAATCAGGAACTTCATGACTTGGTTCCCTTCAGATATGAACATAGCTCATTCAGGAGCTATAGCTTGCCAGAGTTGATGTACTTCTTACTATGACTCCTATTCATCTTGAATCAGGACTCGGCCATCCATATCTTTGTATAAATCAAGTTTCCTTAAAATATATATATATATATATATATATATATATATATATATATATATATATATATATATATATATATATATTCCTCAAAATATTATACTTCTTTACAAAATATTATGTCATTTTTTTTATTTCAAAATTTTATCATTTTCCTCAAACTAATAAAGAATATATTCCTTGTTATCGATAACATCTACGGTCCTAGAAATGTCATTCAATAATGGCACGGGATCATAGATGAAGTTCGAACAAATGATATATTCTTGGTGTTATAATGGGATTGGTTAATATCAATCAATGATCTTTGATGACATTGATTGAGGGGGAGATTAGTTTTATATGCCATTGGCTTCTGTGCTGGTTATGATGTTTGCTTATTTGTATGTTGTGGTGGTTTCCTGCTTGTGTGACTAACTGGTTATGCTTTTGAAATATCTGGTTATGAGTTTCTGTCAGTTATTGGTTGTGGTTGTATCTTGCTCGTGTGATTTTCCTTGTCTGCCTTCGTAGTAATTGCCTATGTGTTTAAATGTTTAATTGATTCATGGTGATCAGTGTGATAATCCATGCTAGAGACGTTGTCTAATCCGTGTTAGCAACTTACCACTCGTTCATCAATACCATAGGGACCAAACTTGTCATATAGTGAAAGTTATGTTGCATTAACGAATTACCTCACCTCATGTTAAAACCACAAGGACCAATTGTGTCATATTGCCTAAGATGGTTTGTATACCCCTAGCGAATTACCTGTTAGCGAGTTACCATTTTTCCCAAACAAGTCTTTTCTTCTCTCTCGTTTTTTTTTCTTCTTCTCTTCGTCACTTTTGCTCATCCTAGCGACTTAGTAAGAGGTTTGATTCGATTCCCTCCTATCTTTGTTCTCTTAAGCTTTTGTGTCCAGTTTCTAACATGTTCTTTATATCCAGATCCTTTCGAGCTCGTGAGTTGTGATTATTTGTCTCTCGCTTAGGTTCGATTTTTCATGTAATAGTATGTTTGTTGCTTGTATAATGATTGAACGGGTTCAAAATGTTTGGAATATATTGTTTGGAATATATTGTTTGGAATACATTGATGTATGATTAAGTGGATTGGACTGATGGGTTTATGTTAGAAGTGTTCTTGGTGGCGATTTAAGTTGTTCTTGGTAGCGACTTAGTCTGAATGTTCTTCATAGCGAGTTAGCGTTCAAGTTAGCGACTACGTTTCTGTAGCGAATTAGTTCACTATATTCTAGCGACTTGGTTAGCGAGTTAGTAGTTAGCGACTTGTATTTACAAGTTAGCGAATTAGTAACACTAGCGACTTAGTTAACGAATTTGTAGCGACTTGGGTGTGTTACTGTTCATGGCGACTTGTCTTCACAAGCTAGCGAATTAGTAACCTAGCGACTTAGTTAACTGTTTTGTAGCGACTTGGTTAGTTACTGTTCATGGCGACTTGACTTTACAAGCTAGCGAATTAGCATAGCAACTTAGAGTGCTAAACTATTAGCGACTTGTCTGTGACTCTAGATGACGACTTGTCTTTACAAGTTTGCAACATTGTTCACTTTCATGTTGCGAATTAGTCTTAGGGTCAAGGATTATTATAATGCTCAAAGGTTTTGTGCTAAAGATGACCTCACTCTCACAACACTTAGGATCTCCTAATTCGATGTGTTGAATCAACATACTCTATGTAATCTGCTATGACATCTCTGTTTAGGCAAAAGGTACCTGGTTTCTCTCACGACTGCCAAATGTTACCTTTTTGCCTCATATATATTCGTTATATCACTTCTACATGTGTATCTTGGCTCATGTCATGATCACTTTGAAATGCACTCTTTTGCCCTTTAATCCTTTATAAGCTCGTCATGTAATTATTTATCTATATGACTGTACTTCATTGAAATATCTCAATTATGAATGTTATCATATATTTGAAAGTTGTCATATATTTGTAATCTATGCCACTCTATCTTTCTCTGTAAGTGTTTTGGGGACTCCTTCTGAGTTACTACTTCTATGTCATAAGGGTGCTCTCAATGTTGTCTCACTTACCATTTAACATCTAACTTGTTCCCATTCATTACTGTTGATTGTATGATTACTCAGAACATCAATGGCAAGTTCAATCCCAGAAAAGAGCATTACCCCTTCGGCATCATCCAAACTTCTCTCAGACGAAGAAATCTTTCCCAGAAGTCAATGGGCTGGTATTGGAAAAAGCAACTGTTATGTGGACCTACAAAGGTTCAACAAAATCCGATACTCAAAGTTTCTATTGACATCCTCAAAAACACAAACTTCTTCGGAGCACTTACCAAGCAATGCTCAATTCCGACCATTTACATTCAACAATTCTGGAACACCGTTCAATGGAACAAAATCACAGCTCAATACTCCTGCAAACTGGATGATATGGATTTCACAATTGATTCTGATATTCTGAGCAAGGCTCTTGGAATCACCCCATGTAACCCTGACTTTCGTTCTGAATCTCCACCTGGTGCTGACGATCTGATTGTCTTTCTTATTGGATTGGGTTATCAGAACAGTATTTCAAGAGCCTCTGACATCATCACTGGACACATGTATCAACCTTGGAGAGCCATTACAACAATTCTTAACTTGTGCTTATCTGGCAAAACATCAGGGTTCGATAAAGTGAGAATCCCTATCTTGCAAATCCTATGGGGAATCGTTAATAGGGTTGATGTGAATGTATCAGATCGTATTTGGGAAGAATTTTCGTTATCAATGAACACATTCATATCTGACAGAATCAATTTCCAAAACAAAGCTCAAGGTCGAAAGAAACAGAACAAGCTTGTAATTCCCAGCATCAGATTCTCTAAGCTTGTTATCCAGTACTTACAACAAACTCATAAATTCACTCCTAGGTCTGAATCAACTTTACACAAAGCAGAAGATGAATTTGTTTTAGGAAACCTGAAATATGTTCCTAGAGGTACAGATAAAGAAGTATTTGGATTGCCAATTCCTGATTGTCTTCTCACAGAAGATATCAAGAAGAAGGACTACTTCAAGCAATACATGAAAAGAACAACCAAACTCTCTGCTGATGTCACACCCTCTCCTTTACAACCAAATGCTCCCATGACCAAGTCAGCCTCACAAGCACCCTATGCCTCTCTTCCTAAAAAGAGACGTGAAAGGTCTCAACAGTCTGACACCGCATCCAAGAAGCAGAAAGCAAAAAGGAAGAAAGTGGAAAAGGAGATTGGTGAGAACACTGAGATACCAAGGAATGTTACCAGGCTAACTGATGAAGATGATGCTGATCTGCAACTTGGAATTCAGCAAAGCCTTGAAAGTCAGAATGTGAAAGCTCCAGTAGGTGGAATTGTGTTAAGAGAACCCGCTCAACCACCTCGACAAACAACCCCAATTACACTTGACAAGGGTAAAGGAGTTGCAAGTGTTGAAACTGAACAAGCTGCTCACATGATGTTAACTATCTCATCATCTCCATCAACACCACAAATCAATATGAGCTAAAGAGAAGAACATATTCATCTCATGCAAAAGAACAATCTGGAGTGGTCAAGGTGCCTGAAACGTTTAAGGAATCTCTTATACTTGGTGAGACTCAATCTGGCTTGAATGTTGACACTCTGTCACAAAAAGGCTCGCAGGAGAACCTTGAGATAAGATCTGATGAGACCTTGAAGATGGATGAACCAAATCTGTCTACTAACTCTCTATCCTCACTTAAGAATCTTGATGAAGATTTTTCTTTTGGTGATCAATTCATTAATGACAAATCCTTAGACACTGCACAATCCATGTATAATGTCAGCATTCAGCAAGATACGTCCACTATTCCTCCAATGACTGCATCTTCACTATCAACTGCACTTCCACCACCCCCCTTTCCTTCTCATTCAACTGTAAAAACACCACCAACCCCTGAACCAGTCATTACAATTGCAGATGAGGTGGCTCCACCAGCTTCCCCTCCACAGATTCTCACCTCTGATCAACTACTGGAAAAAGCCATTAAAAGGATAGAAGCTCTGGAAAGGCAACTTCCTAAATCTGTTGATTCTTTGGTGGATCGTGTCTATAGATTGGAGCACCTCAACTTCAATGAAGGGGTTACTGCCGCCATTGAAGGAGAAGTCAAGGATGCTGTGGAATGGGCAATGGAGGCTCCACTTCTTAGACGATTCAAGGACCTCCCCATCACCGATATGAGAGCAGCTCTGTGTGAAAGGATGTATGAGGCTGAAGAGGACAAGCATGAGGTTCACAGTAAACTCTATGAGGCTCTTGAAGAATCCATTAAGTTCGACAATTATGAGCAGTTTAAGATTGATGTCGGAGAAAAAGAAGCTAAAAAGAAAAGGAGAACTATTGTAATGGAAGCATTGATGAAGGATCGCAAAGATCCACCTCCACCCCCACCACCAACGGGGGGCGCTGGAACTTCTGGATCTGGTAATCCTTCTACAACAACCAACACACCTCCATCACAACCACCATCAGCACCACCAAAATCTTCCAGTCAATCAGATCCGACAAAAGAGCAGAGTACTCAGAAAAAATCTGCTGCCTGGACGACGGTTGATTCAAGGTTCACATCCACGTCCACCTCTATTCCTGATGATCAAATGGTTAACGAAGAGTCGCATGTCATGGCGGACTCAGAACCAGATGAAGATGATGCATCTACAAAGCATATTCCTAAGCCCTCAGAAGACTGGTTTGATTCTTACATGGCTGGGAATCGCACTAGCACATCCAGAGTTGCACCTTCAAGAGACACAATTCAAAGCTGCATTATGGAAGATAGACCTCCTTCTCCAGAACCCACATGGACCATCCCAGAGTCTGACTCTATGATTCCTGACAACAATTGGGCATCAGTTATCACCAATAACTACGAAATTCCAGCTGAGGACTCTCTTCTACATTACACTGGTGATATGGGAAGTTTCATAAGATGGTTTTGTGAACGGAAGAGCATCTCATCCATAACACCAAGAGATCTTGAAGGTCAAGCTTACGAAATTGTCAAAGTCTTCCACTCAGATGCAAATCATCTTCAATATCAGATGGAAGAATGCCATAAGATGCTAAATGACCAAGTCAGTGATCAAATCAGTCGCTTCAATGTCAACAAATCTCTTCCTCTTGGTGGTGAACCTGGTCAGATGACCATTCAGGCAGAATTCTTCTTCAATCACGACTTGGACTATCTGTGTGCTCGCTCTGCTGAAAGAAGACCTGCTCTATCAATATCAAAGATGAAAGTTGCAACCTACTCTGATCAGGGGCTTGAGCAGATGTTTCCTGATCAATTCTGGGCAAATGAAGAACAAAAGTATGATATTGCAGCTTCTTATGGTATTTCTCACTGGTGGTTCAAAAAGAAGAAGTTCTACATCGAAAGACATGGTGCTGATAAAAGACGCAATGATGTCAGATCAAAGCTGCAAATCTTAAGTGTTGTTAATGTAGAGATCTTCCCTATCTATGGATATGAGTACTTGAAGAAGATTGTCCTTAAAAGAGCTGACCTCAAAGTGTATACTATTGAAGAGAACGACTTCAAACATCTTCTGCCAAATGATTTCGAAGATCTCTATCTCTTAAATCTTCAAGGACACCTTGAGCACTTACCTGTACGTGAGAAAAAGGCCCTCTCTGCAGCTGTCACTCTTTGGATCAGGGGCTTAGTCATTCGAAAACGAGTTGAGGACTTTCAGCTTGGCATTGAAAGCTACCAAACCAGGATCAACCTTACAAGTCCTCAATGGAATGCAACTGGGCATGAATTTCATCGAGAATACAAAGTCCTTGACACCCCTAGAGCCGTCATCTTCACCGACAGATATGGATCTCGTATGCTCATGCGTCTATGTGAACTCTACAAGTTTAGTGATGGTACGCTCAAATTGGTCGAAGAAGAACTTGACACCAGAGTGAAAGAAGCCAAACTTGATATGAAATCTTGGGTTAAAACTATGTTTTGGACTGATGATGACGTAAAGAGATGTGAACACTTCATTGCTGCAATCAGACGAAGACTCAAGACACGAAGGATCTTCCGCAGCCTTGAATGTTTTGTTGGTGGAAGGCTTCGTGATGGTCACTACAAACTTCTTCAGAGGACTGAATGAAGACTTCTTCGGGATACTGATTATGGTGTGTTTTTAACTATGTGTAATATGTGGTGTAATAAATATGAACAACTGTAATACATGTAATAGTGCTAGGATTTGTACTGTGGTTTCCCCTTGT
Organism: Chrysanthemum seticuspe; assembly: GCA_019973895.1. NCBI lineage: Eukaryota > Viridiplantae > Streptophyta > Magnoliopsida > Asterales > Asteraceae > Chrysanthemum > Chrysanthemum seticuspe. Next base: position 136,568,897 of record BPTQ01000009.1, read on the forward strand.
AAAAAAGGGAAACATCTGTGTTGTCCATTTTTGATCATATAAAATCGGACACATTTTTCTCCTACAAATATTTTACCTCATACATATTTAAATCACTTGAGACCCAAAATCTCAAAGGATTTAAGATTTTTGATCGGGGGAGAAAATGTGATATAAATATGAAAGATGTTAAAAGATAAGATGACCAATTTTTGTGCAAACTTCTCTCTTATATGTGCTAAACAATTTTCGAATCTCAAAGCATATATTAAGGGGGAGAACTCTCTTTGCAAATTCAAGTCATCAGGGTACACAACACTTAAATCTTTGCAAAATTCAACTTTAAATGTTTTTAAGGTACCTTGATCACATGGCTTCTAATCCTTTGATGATAAAGGGTTCCTTCTAGTATGTGCAAAACTCTTTTCAAACCTCGAGGCACATATTGAGGGGGAGCAAATTTATGGAAACCTCATCCTTCCCGGAAATGCTATATCTACTTGATTTGATGTGGGAAGTGATGTTGATATCTTTTAGAAAATGTTAATCAAAGAAGTTAATTCTTTCTCTTGCCTCAGTGTGCAAAACATTTTCAAATACTTGATGCACATGTTGAGGGGGAGTTCTCGTTCTAAAAATATCAAAAACAATTCAGGTACAAAATGCTTTGATAATATATCACAAGTATCTGAATTGACTTTCAAATGGTTTTCAATTGGTTCCAATGGCAGATGAACAATACCAAATAGACCGACCAACTCTACTTTATGTACGGTGATATAAGGATGATAAGGTTAGGTATGTGTTCCCATGATCCGCCAGAACCAGAGGGATCTACCCAGGGACAATCCACTAGTTAGTGTAGAAGTCCTTAGGTATGATGATAAAAGGAGAAAAATGAGATATGGGAAGAGTGCGGACTAAGACTGAGCTAGTACTGGAATAAACCCAACAAGGTTCTAGCTATGAAGTCTCGGTAAGCACTGAAGGGGTTGAAGAATTAAAAATAATTGAATGAGAAAAGGGTGAAAACAAATAGCCCTCCATTTATTCAACCTTAGGGCAGAAACCGGGTTCAATTCATATGCTACTGATGGTAACATCGGTATTGAAGACAAGACGTCATGGACCCAGTGACGCACTGCACTTCAACTTTCCAAACCACTCAAGTTCCTCTTAAAAGGACTTGTTTCATTCTCACGGGGAACTGACATTATCTATCGACTTTCTCTTAGAGATGGTTGATATTGAAGAAGGAGACCCTCTCCCTAGTCTCCGGCACAGGATCCAAATATGCACAAATTGAGTCTAGAGCCACGAGATCATCAATAAATCTCATTAGGACACTTTCAATGAAGGCTCTCTGTTTCACACAATGTGTAAAGAGAGATTATATCTTGAGTCCTACGCATTATCCTTGTGGTATTGCCAGAACATCTGAGTGATGTGTATACATATTCACTATGAAGATGGAAAGCCTTCTGGAGCCAACATCAAACAAGCTCCTGGTAGGTGGCATGTGAGATCTATTTTATAGATTAACCATGTGACAACTGAACAGAAACAATGGGGCGATTCAATCTCTTGAATCAATCCTGGTTCAGGTTATGGATTGACGGATACCTTTGAAAAACCGGTCATTGTGCTTAAAAACTCTTTTCTTTAGCACATCGACCGTGTACTAATTTTTCAAACCAAAAGGTGTTTTTATGATTGATAATTGATTTTCAATAAAACCTTCGTTGTATTGCAAAAACAATTTCTATTGAGCAATACATGATTGTTGTTCAAATCTCTTTTCATCAATCAGTGGACTTAAAATTCGCTGGTTCACTCACTCCGTGTTGTCTTCTTTGAGATGTTCCGGTTTGAGAACAGCTAGAACACCTGCGAAACCCTGTCAAGGAGATTCTTAGGAATCCTACCTGATTACAGGCAGTACTTGTACTGATCAACGGGGAACCGTGGGCCGTGTACCTCAATTCAACGAAAGTGATCAAAGAAACTTTCGCGTGATTTATTGCTAACTGTTGTATGCAGGCACACCCGACGTTTGCAGCTGATCAGAATGAAGCGGTCAATCCATAGCCGCATGCTCACCTAACACATTCAACTCAAAGAAATCATGATTAGTGCATCAATGACTCTGATATTTTCACTCCAAGCTTCTGCTACGCTGCTGCCAATATCATGATTCAACAAATGCTTCCGCTACTCTGATGAGAAGATATCATGATCCAGAATGTGAGCATGACGGTCCTAATGTCACAACATCACATAATACCAACACCACAAAGGATGTCTCAGAGATTGATGATAGCTGATGATCTCAAAAGATGGCTCCTAATCATTATCTCATAAATCATTAATGACCTCCTCTTAAAGTACAAATCTGTGCAGACTTTGAAGTTGCACTACTTATGCACAAAGATTGCGATGTTGAAGTTGTTTTGTCTACGAGCTCAAGAACAAAGTCAAGAATAGAATGCTAGGATTTGAAATGTAAAACATGGGGTGACCTCCCTTAGGGGGAGATTGTTAGGAATTAGAAAATTCCTGTATTGAAGAGTCGGTCACCCCAACTATTATCTAGCATAAGTTAGCTCGTAGACTAATCGTTAGTTACTTACTTATGTTGTTATGTAGTTAGTCAGTAGCGTAAAATAGTCTAGTGCAACACCGTGGAGGAAGGACGGGTCTTTACCCACTGTATCCCTGATCCACAGGCCGTCAGGAGGTCGTTTATTTTGTAACCTATAAATACCCTCTACCTTGCAAGGTAGAGGGTTGGATGTTCTTTGGTAATCTAATATTCTATAAGTTTCTCTCACTAGAATGTCCCACTCTTTCTCTCTCTAGAATTCCATCTATTTGCTACTTTGTGTTATGGTTTGATGTGTATGTGAAAAGTTATATCTTACAAAAAGCTTTCTAAAACTGCTAAGCAAAAACAAGAACTTCAAGAAAATGTTAAAATGCTTAAGCAAGAATTCAATGCTAAGGAATCAAAACTTTTGAATGATTTTTCCAATCTAAAAACTTTGAAAAACAAGCTAGAAAATAAGTTGTACGTACAAGGGAATACCATTCAGACTGCTCACTTGATCACTAAGCATAGAGTTTTAAGCGATAAGCATAGCATTCCCCTTGTTGAGGAACTAAATCCAGAGGTCATTAAAAAGGCTAGAGCTGCTAATAAGGTAATCTATGATGGAAATGAGATTCTTAAACCTAGACAGAAACCTAGTTGCGTTGAGTAAACTGAGGAAGATAGAAAAGTAGATGATGCATCTAGGGTGAAAATGAATAAGAAGCTACAAGATCCTGAATGTAAAAAGAATAACATAACGATCAAACCCCATGATTACAAGTAGGAAAACTAGATTTCCTTGAACAAGTTTAAGCCTCAAACGTTGTTAACTCCCGAACAAGTGTTCTGGAAAAAGGATTTAGATAAACAAAAAGCAGAGAATCTTGTTGTTACAAACCCTCCCCTTAGGAAAATGCCTTCATCGACTGTGTATCCTCCAAATACACCAATGCATCTAGTTCCTAGAACTATTGCCACTAAAAGCAAGACCTTAATCAGTCAATATGTTATCTTTCAGTTATTTGTTGATTTTGAGAAAACTTGTAAGAAAAGGATCACACCCACTGGGATAACTAAAGGGGAAAGGGGTTTTGAGCAAACTAAAGAATGCTATTTAACAGAGGTCATGCCTTTCTTTAAACAACTAAAAGGTCAATTTGAGAGTCTTAAAAAGGGGATGGACTTAGATATTAAAGAAATGGAAAAGGAATTTGATGCGATGATTGTTGAGGTTAGTGACTATGAGCGAGAACTAAAATATAATGAGATTGATAGGAAGAACTTGCATACCTTGAATGAGAATCTTATTTCTGAATGTATTGCTCAAGATGTGTTTTACAATGCTACAAATTGTTCCATTAATGCTTCTCAATTTCATGAATTATCTGTTGCTCTGAAAGTCTCCCATGATCGTGTCATTAAGCTTCAAAAAACTAACTCTAAACTGCATGATAAGGTTGAACAGGATGATCATGATAACCTGGTAAAACAGTTTTCTAAATTGGAAGTTGAGCATCTTGCTTTGCAATTAAAATATCAACATCTGAAAGAAAATGTTAAAACCTCAAATATCAAGACATCCTTGGATGTTCCTAAATTTGATGCAGTTTTTGAAATTAGCAAACGTGATGAACAGATTCGAGCACATTGTAACACGATCAGAAAGTTGAAAGCCCAAATTTCTCAATTAAAGGGTGAAATGAACAATGTGACTGGCTCCCAAATGCCTCCTCCTTTAGATTCTCGGAATTCTCAAAATTTTCATCTTCAAAACTTAGTTAATGCTTTACAAAAGGAAAATGAGAGTTTTCTAGAAGAAAATGAAAAGGTTAAACGTCATTTCAATGAGTTATTTGAGTCAATAAAAGTCACTCGTAATAAAAATAATGAACAAATAACTTCGTTGCAAAAGGAAATTGAGAATCTGAAGAGTCAGGTAAAAGGGAAAATGCCAATGACCAATGGGGAGAATGGTGCATCAAAGGTGCATGGTTGTAATAAATATGCTTTGTCTGTGAAATATGTTCCTCCTCATCTTAGGAATAACAAACTTGCCATTCAAACATATTTCTCATACTTTAAGGATAGTCTAGAATGTCTCCGTGAGATTGTAGAAGAGGATAAGTTAGTGAAACCACTTGATAATGCAATTGGCCATGCATGCTTATATGCCAAACGATCTCAAGAACTTCTAGAATGCTTAATTACAATATGCCCTAAATCCCTAGGTGAGCAAGTCAATCCCTTAATACCCTGTTCTATGCCTAATGCCAAGTATACAAGTCATTCAATGCCCAATGTTATGAATGTGAACTTTAGTAGGCCTTCAAATAGTTCAGATCCCAGCACCTCCAGTGTTAAGAAAGTGAACCTCAGTGTGCCTTCGAACAGTTCACATCCCAGCACATCAAAACAGGAAAGGCAAAAAGTAGCAAAACCAACTAATGTTCCCGTTCCCTCTACAGGAGTAATCAGTGACATTAAAGCGAGCAGGTCAAAGTCTCAAGGCAATACAAGGAATGATAGGACCTCGCAAGCTAAGAATGTGCATTGGAAGAAAGTAGAAGATCACCGTAGGGAGAATTTGAATAAAACGAATCGTGTTGATTCTAGTGTTAGCTCTAAGCATACTGTAATTAATGCGAATTCTACTACTTTTGGCAAAATATGTAATGATGATTGCGTGGTTTCTGTTACTAATCTTAAATGTGGAATGAATGATTTGTCTAAAGTTGTCAAATGCCCAGTTAAAACTGTTAATGTTAAAAATCAAGCTAAGAAGGCTAAAAGGCAAAAACGAAATAAAGTTAGAAAACAGTGGAAACCCACAGGAAGAACATTTAGTAAGATAGGTTATCAATGGATACCTTTTGGCCATAAGGTTAATCAGGCAATGCCCACCAAAAATGGATGCCTACTGGTAGAATTATTCCCTTAAGAATTGAACATACTTTGAATAGGTCAAATACGGATACTAGCAATGCATCTATTTCTGATGTTTCCATTGCTTCTATTTCTAATATGGGTGTTTCTATTTCTGATGCGGGAGTTCCAATCACTTTTACTAACCAAATGGAACCCATTCTTGCATGGGGATCCCAATTATCCAGTTATCCATTCTTGTCTGTGTTCAACTGCAGATCGTTCAAATCGTTCTGTGGTACCTGGACTCAGGCTGTTCCAAGCATATGACTGGAGACCGGTCGCGGCTCATGAACTTCGTGATTAAATTTATCGGGACTGTTAGATTCGGGAACGACCATTTTGGAGCAATTATGGGTTATGGTGATTATGTAGTCGGCAAAATTGTAATCTCCGGGGTATATTATGTGGAAGGTCTTGGTCATAATTTGTTCTCTGTTGGTCAATTCTGTGATTCCGATCTAGAGGTGGCCTTTAGAAAACATACTTGCTTCGTTAGAGAACTTGATGGTGTGGAATTATTAAGAGGTACTCGTGGTTCTAACCTATACACCATCTTTATCGAAGACATGATGAAGTCTTCTCCAATCTGCTTGCTGTCAAAGGCTTCTAAAACAAAGTCATGGTTATGGCATCGTCGTCTCAATCACTTGAACTTCGGCACCATTAATAACCTTTCCAGAAAGGATCTTGTCAGAGACTTACCTAGATTAAAATATGAAAAAGATCATCTTTGTTCAGCTTGCCAATTGGGAAAAAGCACGAAATATGCCCACAAACCAAAACCCACAAACTCAGAAATGGAAGTTCTTCATACCCTTCATATGGATCTGTGCGGACCAATGAGAGTGCAAATGATAAATGGGAAGAAATACATTCTAGTAGTTGTTGATGACTACTCTCGATTTACTTGGGTAAAGTTTTTGAGGACAAAAGATGAAACTCCAGATGTCATCATCAAACTAATCAAACAGCTTCAGGTTCGACTCAACAATACAGTCAGAATTGTTCGAACAGACAATGGCACAGAGTTTGTTAACAAAGACTTAATTCAGTTTTATGAAAGTGTTGGAATCAGTCATCAAAGAAGTGTTCCACGAACTCCTCAACAGAACGGTGTAGTTGAAAGACGAAATCGAACTCTTGTGGAAGCCGCAAGAACAATGCTAATTTATTCAAAGGTTCCAATGTTTCTATGGGCTGAAGCCATTGCCGCTGCTTGCTACACCCAAAATCGTTCCCTTATACACACCTCTCATGGAAAAACTTCATATGAACTTGTTCATAAACGAAAACCTGATCTCTCCTACCTTCGTGTGTTTGGTGCCTTGTGCTATCCAACGAATGACGGTCAAGACTTAGGAAAATTAAGAGCAAAGGCAGATATTGGAGTTTTTGTTGGTTATGCACCAAACAAGAAGGGTTACAGAATCTACAACAAGAGAACCCGAAATATCATGGAAACAATTCACGTTACGTTCGATGAGCTGACTGGTCAAATGGCTCCAGGACAAACCAGTTCTGGACCCGCAACTCAATTTTCATCTAGTAGTCCTATCAGTTCTACTCTTATCTCTAATCAGTCACCAGCAACTCTTTATGTACCTCCCTCTGAAGATGATGTAAAGAAATTGTTTGATCCTATGTTTGATGAACACTTTGAGCCAAGTGCTATTGATATGTCAATTCCATTAACAGAGGTTGCTTCTGTCCCTGTCAATGAAGTCAATCCTTCAGTTTCTATGTCATTAAGTCAGGAAGCACCTACAGCTGATCAATCTGTCTCATCAACAAACCTTCAATCACCGAGTATACATCATGGAATTGCTTCTGATTCACAGGATGATGTTAATCCCTTTGCTACTCCCGAAGATGATTCATTTGAAAATATATTTGCTCCTGAATCATCATCTGAACCATCTTCATCAGGAGACATCGACTCTGCTACTTCAGTTCCACAACAACAACCACATGAACACCTCAGAAAATGGACACATGATCATCCACTGGACAACATCATTGGAAACCTCTCTCGTCTAGTATCCACAAGGAAACAACTTGCAACTGATGCCTTATGGTGCTTCTTCAACTCCATACTCTCTAAGATCGAACCTAAAGACGTTAAAACTGCTATGAATGAAGATAGCTGGTTCAATGCCATGCAAGAAGAAATTCATGAGTTTGATCGATTAGATGTATGGGAATTAGTACTTGCTCCAGACTGTGCTATGATCATTGCTCTTAAGTGGATCTTCAAAGTGAAGCTTGATGAGCATGGAGATGTTCTGAAAAATAAGGCTAGATTAGTTGCAAAAGGATATCGTCAAGAGGAGGGTATAGACTTAGAGGAATCTTTTGCTCCAGTTGCTCGTATCGAGGCTATCAGAATCTTCTTGGCTAATGCTGCTAGCAAGAACATGGTTGTCTATCAGATGGATGTGAAAACCGCCTTTCTTAATGGAGATCTAAAAGAAGTGGTTTATGTCAGCCAGCCAGAGGGTTTTGTGAATCCAGAGCATCCTACTCATGTTTATCGCTTGAAAAGGGCCCTTTATGGTTTGAAGCAAGCTCCTAGAGCATGGTATGATACGCTATCAAAGTTCCTTCTATCTACTGGATTTACCAAAGGAGCAGTTGATCCGACGTTGTTCACCAGAAAGTCAGGCAAACATTTAATTCACGTTCAAATTTATGTTGATGATATTATCTTTGCCTCGACTGACCCCAATGAATGTGATCGTTTTTCTAATGAAGTGGGTTCCAAATTTCAAATGTCAATGATGGGACAAATGTCATTTTTCTTGGGATTACAAATTTCACAAAGTCCCGGAGGCATTTTTATAAATCAATCTAAATATGCAAATGAGATTTTAAAGAAATTTGGATTTGTTTCTTGTGACACCGTTGACACTCCCATGATTGAACGTACCAAGCTGGATGAGGACCTCAAACGAAATACCGTAGTATGATTGGATCTCTGATGTACCTCACAGCTAGTAGACCAGACATCTTGTTTGATGTGTGCATGTGTGCTAGATATCAGGCTAAGCCTACTAAAAAGCACCTTGAAGCGGTTAAACGGGTCTTTCGGTATCTCCAAGGAACCATCAATATGGGACTATGGTACCCGAAGGACACCGGTATGTCACTAACAGCCTATGCAGATGCTGATCATGCAGGATGTCAAGGTACACGTCGTAGTAAGTCAGGAGGTGCTCAGTTTTTGGGTGATAAGCTCGTGAGTTGGTCTTCAAAGAAGCAAATGAGTACTTCTATTTCCTCTACAGAGGCTGAATATATAGCCATGTCATCTTGTTGTGCTCAAATCCTTTGGATGATATCCCAATTATCTGACTATGGCTTTGAATTCAACAAAATCCCTCTGTACTGTGATAATAAAAGTGCTATTGCTCTCTCATGCAACAACGTTCACCATTCAAGAGCAAAGCACATTGATATTCGACATCATTTCATCCGGGAGAAAGTTGAAAACGGTGTGGTGGAACTTTACTTTGTGAGGACTGAATACCAGTTAGCAGACATCTTCACCAAAGCTCTTCCTAGAGAACGTTTTGAGTTTATTCTTTCACGACTTGGTCTTAAAAGCCTTCAACCAGAAACACTCAAACATCTTCAAGAGGAAGAAGAGGAGTAAAAAGTTTTTCCTTCATCTATCTCTTGTAAATACTTTTTCGAAAAACCAAATAGAAAAATATAAAACTTTCAAAAATCCAAAAAAAAAAAAAAAAAAAAAAAAGGGAGAAAGAGAAATAATGGCTTATTGTCATTTCAGGCAGTAACCCGCTTTTCATAGAAAGAACAGAGCCATGCTTTATCTCATGTTTCAAATCTCATGCTCTGATTCTATAATACTATCACTTACTATCTAATGAAAACTAATTGGTTTGAAAAAATAACTCGGACTCTATTTTTGAAAATCATCCGGACTTCACGTTAGTCAAAACCATCTATCTCTCAATCAACAACTGATGTCATTGTTTGAGGGGGAGAATGATTTCAATTAAATCAAAAGGTTATTTGTCATACAATTGTTTTCAAAAGATAATCATGCATGTTTAATCTATGGAGCTTAAAGTCTCAAAATCCGATCCTTATCAGTTAAAACTACAGAGATCACAAAAGTTTCATAATCAAGTCACAATTCTCCTTAAAAGCTCTCAAAATCAATTTAAATCTACAGAGATCACAAACCTCAAATGATTTGATAATTGTGATCGGGGGAGAATTTGTGATTTAAATTGGATTTAAACTGATAATTCGATAATTAGGTTCATAATTGTTTAACAAGTTTTTCCTCCCCGCATGTGACAAACGATTTCAAATTTTCCATGCACATGTTGAGGGGGAGCATCTACTTTAAACCTTAAATTATTGAAACGTGATTGAATTGTCTTTAAGTGCAGGTTCCCTCTAATATGTGGAAAACTCTTTCAAACTTCGAGGCACATATTAAGGGGGAGCAAACTTTTGAAAACCTCATCCTTCCTCAAAATGTTTTATCTACTCAAATTGATTGGGAAGTGATGATGATCATTTTAGAAAATGTTAATCAAAAGATTGGACCTTTCATTCTTAATCTAACGATTTCAAAGATCTCTTGCCTCCATGTGCTAAAAAATTTCTGAATTTTATGCATATGTTGAGGGGGAGCATTTCTAAAATATCAAAACAATTAAGATACAAAATACTTTGATTTTATATCACAAGTATCTTGATTGATTTTAAAATGGTTCTCAATTGGTTTCAAGGCGGAAGAACTATATCAAAAGACCGACCTACTTTACTTTATGCATGGTGATATAAGGATGATAAGGTTAGGTTGAGGTCCAATGATCCGCCAGAACCGGAGGGATCTACCCAGGGACAAAACTACTTGATAGTGTAGAGTCCTTAGGTATATTGAAAAGAGGAGAAAAATGAGATATGGGAAGAGTGAGAACTGAAACTGAGCTAGTACTGGAATAAACCCAACAAGGTTCTAGTTATGAAGTTTCGGTAAGCACTGAAGGGGTTGAAGAATGAAAAAGAATTGAATGTGAAAAAGGGTGAAAAGAAATAGCCCTCCATTTATTCAACCTTAGGGCAGAAACCGGGTTCAATTCATATGCTACTGGAGGTTACCAAGGTAACATCGGTATTGAAGACAAGACGTCAAGGACCCAGTGACGCACTGCACTACAACTTCCCAAACCACTCAAGTTCCTCTTAAAAGGACTTGTTTCATTCTCACGGGGAACCGACATTATCTATCGACGTTCTCTTAGAGTTTGTTGATATTGAAGAAGTAGACCCTCTCCCTAGTCTCCGGCTTAGGAACCAAATATGCACAATTGAGTCTAGAGCCACGAGATCATCAATAAATCTCATTAGGACACTTTCAATGAAGACTCTCTGTTTCACACAATGTGAAAAGAGAGATTACATCTTATGAGTCCTACGCATTATCCTTGTGGTATTGCCAGAACATCTGAGTGATATGCAAACATATTCACAATGAAAATGGAAAGCCTTCTGGAGCCAACATCAAACAAGCTCCTGGTGGGTGGCATGTGAGATCTACCCAATAGATCAACCATGTGACAACTGAACAGAAACAATGGGGCGATTCAATCATTTGAATCAATCCTGGTTCAGGTTATGGATTGACGGATACCTTTGACAAACCGGTCATTGTGATTAAAAGCTCTTTTCTTTAGCACATCGACTGTGTACTTATATTTCAAAATAAAAGGTGTTTATGATTGATAATTGATTTTCATCAAAACCTTCGTTGTATTGCAAAAACAATTTCTATTGAGCAGTACACGATTGTTTTTCAAATCTCTTTTCATTAATCGGTGAATTTCAATTCGCTGGTTCACTCACTCCGTGTTGTCTTCTTTGAGACGTTCCGGTTTGAGAACGGCTAGAACAGCTGCGAAACCCTGTCAAGGAAATTCTTCGGAATTATACCTGATCACAGGCAGTACTTGTACTGATCAATGGGGAACCGTGGGCCATGTACCTTAATTCAACAAAAGTGATCAAAGACACTCTTGTGTGCTTCATTGCTAACTGTTTTATGCAGGAACACCCTACGTTTGCAGCTGATCAGAATGGAGCGGTCAATCCATAGCCGCATGCTCACACAACACATTCATTTCCAAAGAAATCATGATTAGTGCATCAATGAATCTGATATTATCACTCCATGCTTCTGCTACGCTGCTTCCAATATCATGATTCAACAAAAAGCTTCCGCTACTCTGATAAGAATATATCATGATCCAGAATGTGAGCATGTCGGTCCAATTGTCACAACTTCACTTCATACCAACACCACAATGGATGAGTCAGAGATTTACTGTGGCTGATGATCTCAAAGCTGGCTCAAAACACAGTATCACGTGGATCAGTTAAAGACCTCCACTCAGATTATCCAAACATGCAAATATAAAGAATCAAAGTCTACGAGCTACAGAACAAAGAACGTGAACAAGAATCCAAGAACAATCTCAATGTAATATCTGTTTGTATTCTATGTAATTTTAATGTATGTTTGAGGTGACCTCCCTTAGGGGGAGATTGTTAGGATTTAGTAAATCCAGGTATTAAAGTGTCGGTCACCTCAAGTATATGTAATCGTTAGAAAGCTCGTAGTCGTAGTGATTTTAAGATTAAGTAGTATTTAGTTAAGTAACACCGTGGAGGACGGACGGGTCTTTACCCACTGTATGCCTGATCCACAGCCCGTCAAGTGGCGTTTTATGTAATGACTATAAATACTCTCTACCTCCCAAGGTAGAGAGTTGGAGCTCATAATAAGATTTTTCTTTCTCTCACTAAAGTTCCCTAAACCTCTAACTTTCTCTCTCTAAAACTCATCTTGTACGCCTCTTGTGTTAATGATATGATGTGTTTGTGAAATCCAATATGTTACACAAGCTATAAGAAACAAAACCTTCCCGGGCCGAAGAAATCGTGGTCGAACTCCATATGATAAAATGCTACGCATAAGCTAGCATAAGCTTGTGAGAACAATCGATTTCAAATCCAAGCATCCTCCTCCATCACCTGCTGCAATTATTCAAACAAAACAAAACAAACAAAATGCACATAATAATAATATATATTATTAGCATGTAACACCCCCACACTTAATATTTTTCAAGTTTTGAAAAGAATTTTTCAAAAAGGGTGTACATGTTTATTTAAAACAAATAAACAATTAAAAGCACGGGTTGCCTCCCGAGAAGCGCTTAATTTATTTATGAGTTATTAGCTAGACTCTTCCTCGGGTTAGGATACTTTGACAATACGGTTCAAATGGGGGACTTCAGTTCTTAAACGTCGAGGGTATGGGATCTTTGGTTTGTACTCCACAAGTGATGGGAAAACATTTGATTCTTTTGGTTTGACCAAATGAAAGTCCCTCTTCGTTATCTTGAACGTTTGGTCGATTTCATTAGAAATAAGGATAGGTGGCGGATCTTTATGATTTTTCAGAAGGTCATTGCACTTTCCACTCCCAGTGAATACGTCATCCACATTCTCAAGGTGATCTGTAGGAGGTGGCTTAGTCCTACCGTTTTGATTTAAACAAACTGGATTTTGTGGCTCAGACCATTCGTCTATCTTTCTTTCCAGTTCTCCATTCCAGTTGCCTCCAATTTCGTTGAAAACCTTATCACCAACATGGTGTTCAGAAATTTGTAATTGAGTGGTTGGGATATGCATAGTGCAATCCTCAAGAAAAGGTGACACGGTTGGTGAGTTAGACATGATTTGGTTCAGATTTGACGTGGTTGGAATGTGCTCGGTCTCGTCCTCTTCGATAAATTCAACCTCACCCTTATCGTTCTCGTTTTGAATTGAGGGTGGTTTGTAGACAAATTCATGTCTCGAGTTGGAATTTGTGGTGTAAGGAAGAGATTCAGCATGATGGACTTCCTGCTCCTCACTTAATCTTTCTACCCTCCTCTCCAAGTCTTGGATTATCGCTTGTTGGTTCCTTCTTCGTTGATCGACTTTACGTTCCAATTCAACCAACAGGTTCGTCATATTCTCATTGGCTTTCGTTTGACTTGCCATCCACTCTCTCATCATCTCCTCCGGTGAGGTTTTAGGTGTATTGAAATGTTGTGATGGATGTGGTATCGTATTCCATGGCTGATATCGAGGATATGTATGGGTTGGGTTGTGGTATGGAAAGGAGTACGAACTTCTGAAATTCTGATCATGATATCTTCCATGATATTCTTCATGTCGGACATGGTTCGCTTCCATGGGATCACACATCGGCGTGTCATCCTCAGCATCGTGGTTTGGAGCGTGATGATTATTTCACAGTTCCATCATCTCCTTCCGTATGCTTATGAATTGGGCATCGATGTTTGTGGAGAGAGCTTCCAATTTATCGATCAATGAGGCATGATCGGTATTGATGTTGCTTCCACCAGCGGAAACAACGGCTTTTGGATTGGAGTCGATCATAGAATTTTCTAAGAGATCGAGCTTGAGTTGGACCTTGTCCTCGAGGATTTTGAAAGCTTCGTTTGGAGTGTTGTAGAGGAAGATTCCTCCAGCGTCGAGATTTCCTTGAGTTGGATCGTCTAAACCATGATAGAATGTTTGAATTATCGCTCCTTTTGTTAGACCGTGTCCATGACAAGTGCGAAGCATATCTTTCATACGGAGCCAAGCATCAACGAGAGTTTCATGATTGATTTGGTAAAAGTTGTGAATGTCATTTAGGAGACGTTTAAACTTAGCGGGAGAAAAGTATCGGCTAATAAAAGCTTCTCTCATTTCTTCCCACGTAGTAATCGTTCCTTCATTTAATTCGTTCAACCAAATCTTGGCTTCTCCGGTTAAGGATAAAGGAAAAGTCCTCAATTTAACCACTTCCTCTTGATTTTCACCATATTGGAATAGGTTACTAATCTCAAGAAAATCGGCTATGTGTCGGTGAGGATCGGACCGGATTATCCCATCAAATTGATTCTCCCGAATCATTTGCATGTGGGTACCCTTGATATGGAAATCATTGGGAAAATGGCGTTGAATAACAGCGGAACTAGGTGTTGGTGCAACGGTCCTAGTGCTTGACCACATGGGTTGGTTACCGGGATCAACGATGATTATGGTTGGGGAATCGGGTGGAGTTTTGACTTTCTCTTCGAATATGTCGATAACGACAAAAAGTTCCTTGATGAATGGTGGTTTCGGATAAGGTTCGGGTTTAGTCCTCTTTTCGATTTTACGTTTAAGCTCGTAGAGTGGACTAACGAGTTGATCACTCCAAGAGTGTGAGTTTATAAAAACCCGAAATGATTCACAAAATATTTTAAAAAGCAAAAATAAAAAGATAAAAATAATGAAAACGAACATGAAGAAAAATCTTTTTGTATTTTTTTTTCAGAAAAATGACTTGAAAGAAATAAACTAAATAACTCTAAGACCTTTTTTTTTTTTTTTTTTTTTTTTACTTTTATTTTAAAAGAAAACTAGTTATGACCTTTTTTTTTCTTTTCCCAAGGGTTCTCGGTAGCTCCATTGAAACGCACAAAGAAGCGGAGAAGCAGGTCAGCGCGAAGCATATTAAAAACCCAACTTATGTAGGGAATCAGGGAGACCCGCCTTATACCTCTCACACAGTTTGTTTCCAATGGGTGAGCCTTACTTTTGAGGGAATAAAAAAAATTATTAAATAATCTACCAAACAAACAAACAAGGAAAAACATAAATAGGAACAAGACTAAACAAAGCTTGGACTAAAAGTTAAACAAAAATTGAAAAGAAAAAAAATGTTTTTTTTTTCGCAAGGAAAGACGACACAACTAGGGAATGATTAAAGCACAGATTCGAAGCACAAAAAAACACAAACAAATCCCCGGTAGCGGCGCCAAAAACTTGATGTGTCTCGCGACTAATAGTTTTAAATTTATAACAAGGATTACCGAATTAAGCTAAGAACATACGGGCAAGTATGACCCTTTCGTATGTAGTTAGTTTTGGTTGGTAAGCCGGGGTCGTTCACTAGGATTTGGGTGTTTTCAATTGTGAATAATCTATGTAATAGCAAGTAACACGAAAGTGGTAAATGGTTGTCACGTCCCAAAATACCATATAAGCAACAAGTAACACGAAAAATGATTAAGGAAATTCAATAAGATTAAAACTACACTTGCTTAAACTAGTTTCTTATCCTTGATTAGTATGATTCTGTTAACCTCTTCTTAACATGTTGGTTATGATAATTAGTTGGTGTACTAATCTACTGTTCTTACAAGTTAAACCTTCGTCAAGATTTTAGTTTATAAAAACAAGCATTAAGTTTAACCAATCAATTCAAGATCAATTCAAGTTTCATAAGTTTACTTTCATAAACTTAAACACGAAAACATCCGTCTCATCAAATTTGCTTAAGAAATGGTCAATACAAAAGCTAACCGATTATAGACAAAAGGTTACAACTGATTGTAAACAACTAATCTTACGACCTTTTAGATGTTTCCAATCAATCCAACTTGATAATCAAAAAGCGTTCTTATTACAACCACACTTTAGTTTCTTTGATTAACCAAGAATAATGGGTAAAAACAATCATCCATAGACAAAATGATTATAACTAGTTGAATAACAATAAGTTCTTTCGACCTCTACGATTACTATCAACTAGTCAAACTTGATTAACAAATGTCACTATGAAACTTAAGCACAATTGGATCTTATAATCAACTTGAAATTGAATTAAAACATGTTAACACAACCATAAACTAATCATACGATAATTTACATCATTTAAGCAAGTGCATAAAGAAACTAGCCACTCATAGCAAACATAAACATAAACATAAACTCAGAACTTTGAATATTAGAAAACATGATTAAGAGTCTTACAATGATTGAAATGAGATTACAAATGATGAAGTAATGATGCCTCAAGTATTGGTGATGACTTCTTGATGTTTTGACCTCCAAATGATGACTTCTTGGACCTCCAAAGTTTCTTGGAACTTTATGGACGAATTTTAGGATTTGAGAGAGAGTGGTGGTGGTAGGAGAGGTGTGAGAGATGTTCTCTCAAGTTGAGATTTTGTTGGATGATGAAAACATACACAAATGAGTCCTATTTATACTACTCTCAAGTCCTTGGGGTTATAAATGCATTTCTTGGTCACCAAGGAGCTTGGAAGGGACTAGGATACATGTAGGAAGAACCTAGAATCGTTTGAAACAATTTTGGAGTCTTAGTGATGAAGAAATGGCTGTCCAGGGCTTCCAAACTGATTCGGTTGGGCTCCAGCCGTTTCGGTTGGTCTACTTGACTGTTCTCCAACCGTTCCGGTTGCCGGGCACTACCGAACGGTTGGAGCAAGTTGACAAAAAATCATAAGCACCAAAGTTGTATATCTTTCTCTTAGCTTTCCGTGGTCGTGAACCGGGGGTCAAACGGAGTCCGTATGCAAAAGTTATGGTCAAAATGGTGAAGGTGTGTCGCGAACAACGAGTCTTCCAATATGTCTTCGTTTTAGCTTCTTTTCTTTATTTCTTTCTCGTTTTCCTTCTTGAACTTTATTCTTAAGTCTTTGGACCACTATCTTGAAGACTTTATCTTCTCGAATATACTCCACAAGTCTTGCTTTTGACCGGAATTCTTCGTATCTTCATGTATCTTCACTGTATTTGCTAGTTTCTTCACTTTTTCTTCCTTTTCCCTGTACTTGGCTACAAATAGACTTACACACAACTTTTATACGATTAAGCATCAAAATCATATGATTATAACCAAATAACATACATAAAAGCATGGATAACGCTACTAAAAACATGCACAATTTGAGCGTTATCAGCTTCTTTTGTCATTGTTATCCCTAATGTGGCGGATCCCATTGGTCTTGGCAACTTTCGGCCAATTAGTTTGATCGGGTGCTATTATAAAATTATTGCAAAAAAACTAGCGGAAAGAATTAAAAGTGTGGTGGGGATCGTGGTAGGGGAGGAACCGAATACGTTTATTAAAGGGAGATTTATTCTAGATGGAGTATTAATAGCAAATGAGACACTGGAATTTTTGAAGAAAAGGAAAAGATAGAGTTTAATCTTCAAAGTAGACTTCGAGAAGGCGTATGATTGCATTAATTGGAGATTTTTGTTAGATATCATGAAGAAAATGAGGTTCGGGAATAAATGGTGCAAATGGGTGGATTTGTGTCTTAGATCCTCCTCTTTGTCCATTCTTGTTAATGGTTCGCCATCGGAGGAATTTGGACTTGAGAGGGGGGTTAGGCAAGGCGATCCCTTATCGTCTTTCCTTTTTATTTTGGCGGCGGAGGGGTTAAATGCGATAGTGAATGAAGTGGTCGAAAAGGGCATTTTTAGTAGTGTGACGGTTGGGGAGAACAATGTTACGGTGTCTCACCTTCAATATGCGGATGATACTATCTTCTTTGGGGAATGGAATAAAGAGAATGCCAAATCTCTCATGCGTATTCTTAAGTGTTTTGAGGAAGTGTCCGGTCTAAGGGTGAATTACAACAAAAGTAAGCTTTATGGTGTAGGAGTCGATGAGGGAGAAATGGCGGATATGGCTAGGTGGATGGGATGTGACATTGGGGATTTCCCGTTTACATGCTTGGGGTTACCAGTTGGGGAGAACACGAGGCGGGTAAATTCTTGGAATACCGTGGTGGAAAAATTTAAAAATAGATTGGGTGATTGGAAAGGTAAAACTTTATCGTTCGGGGGGCGTCTAACTTTGGTTAAATTGGTTCTTGGTAGCTTGCCTTTGTATTATTTCTCGATGTTTCGTGTGCCTTTGAGTGTCATAAAAAACCTTGAGAGAATTAGAAAAAATTTCTTTTGGGGTGGGGGGTGAAGGGAAAAAGCTTTCATGGGTCAAATGTTCGATTTTACGTTCTTTTGGGGAGGGGGCTTAATATTGGTTCTTTAAGGGCGAAAAACTTGGCATTGTTGGATAAATGGTGGTGGAGATTTAGAAAGGAGGGGGAGAGTCTTTGGGTTAGGGTGATCAAGAGTATTCATGGGTCTAGTGGGGGTTTGGGCGACATTAGGGCCTTGGGAGGGGGGTTAAGGGGGTGGGGTTTAGAAAGATATCGTGAAGATTGGGGAGGAGATTGATGGGTTAGGGGTAGAGTTCTCTTCTTCATGCGTCGGTTTGGTGGGGGATGGGAGGGATATTAGTTTTTGGGTTGACCGTTGGGTAGATAATCGGAGGTTGTGCGATAGATTCCCTAGGTTGTATCATTTAGATAGGCGGAAGGATGTTAGTGTGATGGATAGAGGGGTTTGGGTGGATAATCGATGGGTGTGGGAATGGGATTGGGTTAGAAGTGTTAGGGGTAGAGTTAGTAAGGAGCTTGAGGATCTTCTAGGAGTTTTGCAACATGTTGTCATTTCTAATCATTGTAGGGATCTATGGAGATGGTCGCTTGGTGGAGATGGTGATTTCAAGGTCAAAGAATTATCAAGTATGATTCAGGAAAAGATTTTACATTCAGATAGCGATGGTCAAGAAAATCTTTGGAACAAGTTGGTTCCTAAGAAAATTAATATTTTCGTGTGGAGGGCTCTAAGAGGAAGACTTCCGGTTCGAGTGGAGCTAGATAGAAGAGGTGCGGATTTGGACTCGTTTCTTTGTCCAAGTTGTAATAATTTTGTGGAAACGTGTGCTCATAGTTTAGTCACTTGTGATTTAGCTATGAGTGTTTGGGATAAGATCTACAAGTGGTGGAAGGTGGGGATTGTTAATGCTTTCTGATGAGTGTCTAAATACTCATCATTTTTGTACCATCTAAACTGCAAAAACATCTGAAAACACTCAGAAATGCATCAAAATGATGAAAATATCACAAACAAGTGTTTTATGTGTTTTAAATGCAAAAATATCAAAATCAGATGAAAAACGTATCAAGTTTGCAAAATTGGCAGTTTTAGTCCCCCAAGTTTCAAAAGTTGTCAAAAACAGTCCCTGGTAAATCAAAATAAAGAAAAATATCATTCAAGGTCCCTGAATTATTCTAAGTTGTCAAAAATGGTCTTTGAATGAATCTTTGGTCAAATGGCAGAAAAGGTCCCTCAAGTTTGAAAAATGGCAAAATTAGTCCTTGGATATTTTAAAATGGAAAATTATCAAATATTATCCTTGTACTATTAAATTTTGGCAGAATTGGTCCTTATTATAACTTTGGAAAAATGGCAGTTTTGGTCCTTCAATTTTCAGAAAAATGCAAAATTGGTCCTTGTATTAATAAGCATCCAAACCGGACCCCTTTTAATATCCAAACCCAAGTCCAGCTGGCCCAACCTTAGCCCAACCCACCACTTGGACCTTGAACCTTGGACCTTGAACCCCCTTTGAGCCAGTCAAATAACATTTTGATCCCAGTCATAACCAATTGTGACCCCCCCCCCCTTACTAATAAAACGCGGTCAAAGAAAGTCAAAAAACCAGGCACTGTGCATCCCTTACCTCATTGTCGCGCCAAAATCCAGATACCATGGTGGTTTCCTTGATTTGCTCTATCCACCCTTTACACCTGTCTCACCACTTGTATACCAACCCTCCTCCACCTTCACAATATCCCAAAATCTCATTAATGGTTAAAACCTGCTAGAGACTTTTGGCGCCAAAAATTACACTTGGATGGATATGATGATTTTTGAGGATCCAATGGCTGGAAAGAGGTGGGAAAGTCTCAGAGATGTCGACAAGAGTCATAAAGATCATTATAAAGAGAGGGGAAGCAATGTAGTAACATATCTAGAATAATTTAGTTTTCTTTAGTCGTTTTTAGCTTACTTTTAAATTCCAGTGTAGCTTTAAGCTTTTAAGCTTTGTGATGGGTGTGTAAATACTCATCATTTTTGGTCAAATCTGAACTGCAAAACACTTAAAAATGCTCAGAAATGCATCAAAATACTGAAAATATCCTAAAATTGCATTTTATATGTTTCAGATGCAAAATGTTTAAAATCAGATGAAAAACGAGCAAAGTTTGCATAATTGGCAGTTTCAGTCCCCCAACTTTCAAAAATGGCAACTTTAGTCCCTGGAATTTCAAAGATTGACAGAATTTACCCCTGGACATTTTAAATTGGAAAATTAACATTTTTAGTCCTTTGGTAATTCTAACTTGTCAAATTTGGTCATTTTGATAAATTTTGGAAAATTACAAGTTTAGTCCCCGGAGTTTTAGAAAATGACAAGTTTGGCCCTTGATCTATTGGAGATTGGCAAGACCAACCCTTGGACTACAATTTCATAATTTACAGTTTGGTCCCTGGAATTTTGGATTGTACACCTTAGGCCCCTAAACTACACCATGTGTCCAAAGTTAATCCTAAATCCAATATCTAACTCAAGCCTAAGCCCAACCCAAATTAAACCTTCAACCCGGTCAAACTCTCAACCCGGTCAACAAAATAAAACCACCCCGCCCACACTATTTCCCTCCAAAACCACTGTCTTCTTCCCACCTGCTCTGCAAACACCAGTCATCCCTGCCACACACCAACCCTCCACCTTATCACTCCACCAACACCAAACATCCAAGAAACATTAATTGCATCCCCTCCAAACACTTAACCCTTCCCCCAGTTGCAATACCCATTTCCCGCCAAAAATCCATCTACGGCCAATATCTGATCTAAGCATCCAACGGCTCAAATAAGTGGTGGGATTTGCTCAGTAGTCAAGTGGGAAGCTTTTGATGTATAAAAAGAAGCAAGAGAAGGAGAGATAAAGAAGTTAGTTTTTAGTTAGTAGGTAGTTTTTTTAGTTGTAATTGTAGTTCTCAGTTTAAGCCTAAAATTATGTTCTAGTCCTGTTTTATTTTCAATGTCATTTAAATTATTGTCATTTTAATTCAGTTCAGTTAGTGCTTTTCAGTTTTGTAAGGAATCTATCTAGTTAATGAGAAACTTGGTTTCATATGTTCAAATGCAATTGTTGTTTAAAAATTGTAGTACAAGATTTCTTAAGCTTCATTTAGGTGGTATTTGAGTTTACAAATTGGTTTTTAAGATTTCGCACCTTTACAGTCTCAAAAATCTGTTTTCTGCCTTAAGGCAGTGTTTGGAATAGCCTGAGTTCTGGGTCAGAATTCATTGTTTTGACCCATTTCCCTTCTCAACTCAGTTTTAAGAAGCTTTGCAAGGAATTTGGTTTAAGTGGTTCTAGCAAATTCAGCTTTCAAAGGTGTTTGGACTAGTGCAGTGGTGGGTCAAGAGTGGGTCTTACCCACTTTGACTTTTGAAGTCAAATTTCTTTTTGTAGTTTAAAATTAGTTTTGATCATGTTTTTAATGGGTACAAGAGTTGGATATATGTTTTTGAAGTCTGCCACTGTTGAGCCTGCACTAGTACAGCAGACCTCATGGAGCTTTTTCACAAGCTTGTTGCAAGCTTGTGAAAGCTCCTTAGAAGCAAGATACAGGGGCATTTGGTAGCTGCCTTGGTGGACTCCTAGTCCCAACAAGCTCAGGAGCTCATTTCCCTTGGAGCTTATTCAAAATAAGCTGAGAAAACACCCTCGTGGGCCTGTTCTGTCCCCAACCTGTCTGCTGTTGCAATCCCTTCAGCAGCTAAGTCTTTACTTTTTGTTTCAAGTACTTTTTAGTATTGTTAGTAAGCTTAATTAGGTTTATATTTTCTTAATAGTTTAGCTAGCATAGGTTTATTGTAGATTTAAATTGTCTAAATTCCCCTTAGTGCTTACTGTTAGAAACTTAGTGCTTATCTTCCTTAAATCTCAGTTTAGGACTCCCCCTAGATTGTCATTTGCTAGCTGTTTCCCCACCCCAGTTTGTTTTTGGCTCATTTTAGGTGGATAATCTCAATTGTTTAGCTTATTGTTTCATAAATTTGCTTACCAACAACTTGTCATTGCTTTATTTAAGCTCATCTGTAACTAAGGGGTGTTTGGTTGTTTGCTTATAATGCTTGTTTAATATGAGAGGTGTGTAGCTTGTTTACTTGTCAAATCAGTTGCAATAAGCTGTCAAAACAGCTTATTGAATATCTTTCTTTCAAAAAGTTTTTACAAAAGTTCCTAGAATTGGTCTCATTTTCAAGCTTCAAAAGAAAAGTCAGAAAATAAAATAAAGTGCCAAAAAGGAGAGGAGCTGGATTCGAACCAGTGACCTCTCAGTCTCTTTCCCACGCACACAGCACACACACTCCAACCATCTGCCCTTGGGTCTTCTTTGTGTTTAACTTTGCACATTTAATTACTTAAGGACCTTAGGCAGTTTTAACTATAAGCCCTTTTGAGCTTATTTCCAGCTTATTTTCAAAAGCAACACCCACCTTTTTAATTTTTCTTAGGTTCAGTACCCTTTAAAGTAGTTTTTGTGATTTTCTCAGATTTTTCAAAAATGTTTTAGTATTTTTAATCATTTAATTAGTTTAAATTCGTTTTAAATTCATAATAAATAAAATAAAAGTCGAAAAAATACCCGGCTTTTTCCTAAAATTATTTTTAGTCAATTAGAATGTAAGAAAATTGTTTTTACACTCGTAGGACTTTTATTTTACAAATTTTACGTTTTTACTTGCGCAATCGCGTAATTTTTACATATAACGTGCGTTTTCATTCTGGGTCACGTTTTTAGGTAATTTAGGTTTACGTTTTAATTAAAATAGTTTATGTAAGTTATTTTGTTTTATAAATCTAGAAAAACATTATTTTAAAGATAGTGATAGCGTTTATTTAATATATTTTATCTTTTT
This sequence comes from Chrysanthemum seticuspe, assembly GCA_019973895.1. NCBI lineage: Eukaryota > Viridiplantae > Streptophyta > Magnoliopsida > Asterales > Asteraceae > Chrysanthemum > Chrysanthemum seticuspe. The sequence goes on from BPTQ01000009.1 coordinate 136,592,142, forward strand.
AATTTTCTTTAATTTGCATTTAAGCCCCTGTAATTTATATACTTTTTCTTTAGTTATAATCGATCATATCTCTTTTCCGTTCAAATCCTCTCGATCACTATTCGTTTGGTGATTCATCGCACAACTCGTTGGGACATAACGACCCGGGGAAACACTATACTCTCCTGATCTTCATTGCATTTGGTTCCAGGCTGTTTTAAGTTTGTTACGGTTGACCATTCACACGTGGTCGGCTTGTGTGATAAAACTTGACTGTCTGGCGCCGAATCAAATTTTTGGCGCCGCTGCCGGGGAGCTGTGCTAATTATCTTACGTTTAGCAGATTAGTGATTTGAATATTCACTCCTTGTTCATACCATCTATATGTATTTATATTTTCTTATAAAAATCCAAAAATCCAAAAACATCTTAAAAATCAAAAACCCAAAAAGATTTTCATTTCTTTGTTTTTACAAAATGTTTATCCAAAAACCCAAAAATATTCCTCTTTACCCTCTTACCCTTTTTGATTCTTTATCCCTTTACCCTCTATCCATTTGATTCTAACTTCTTCTCATGGAATCTCTCGACTACGACGAATTCTGGGACGAAGTTGAAAAACTTCAGACTTTATCACAAATGTCAAGAATTCGTGTTGTTCGTGATGATCCATTAATTCTGCGTAGGGAAATGGAACGAGAAACCGGGGTGACAAAGGACCAGGTACTTCCCTCTGATAATGGAAGTGCTAAATACGTCCAACCTACGGTTATCCAAAGATCTAACCCCTCGATTGCTCCTAAGCCGTCTAAAATTGATCCTAAACTTTCACAATTTACGGTTAAAAGCAAACATGCAGAATTTAGACCGGTGACTAGCAAGAATGACTTGCCTAATCTTCACGTTTCTCAAGAACCAGAACCAGAGACCATAACGGAAGTGGTGGAAATTGCTAGCTCTCAGAGCACACCACTTGTCCCACCTCCGGATTTTTCAAAATGTTTTTCGAGACTTGATAGTCATTCGGATCACCATGTTGGTTTTGTTGATTCTTTGAATAAACTGATTCCTTCTCATTACTCTCAAATGAAATCGTTTATTCCTTGTGTCGGTTGTGGTGAGCCTCTTTTTGGTTCACCCTGTCGTTGGTGTACGTGTGTACAATGTGGTAATGATATTCATAACGGGAGTTGTTTGTTTTGTGGTTCGAGGAATTCATCTGATTATGATCCTAATCCGAACTCATTTAACGACCCCTCAAACTTTTCCAATTACCCACCACAGCCCGACTTATCTTCAGATAATCAACATAACTACTATGAATTTTGTGGAGGTCCTCACCAAGGATTTGAGTGTCAATCCGGAAACACGTTTGTCTATGAACAGTTTTCCGGTGATGCTCAGAACTTTGGTTATGACCAATATCCATATAATTCACCAGTCCAGACTCAACAGTTTTACTGTTGTGAGAACTGTGGAGGTCCCCACTTCAGCTCTGATTGTCAAATAGGGAATCCATTTCCTTGTAACAATCATGACTCTCACAGATTTGACAATTTCCAACCTCCACAGCACCATACGGTTCAAACTCCACCTGAGCCGTTGTCTCAAGAAATTTCCCAAAATTTTGAAACCGTAATAAAAACACTTGATGATATGATTAGTAACTTTAAGAATCAAGTGAGTGGTGAAAAGACCATGGGAGAATTGCTAGCCGAAGAACGAGAGGCCCGTAAATCTAGGGAAGAATTATTAGTCCTAGAGCAAGCAGCTCTAAGGCGTTCCTAATTTCTTAAGGCAGCTCTATATGATGATGACGAGGAGAGTTTTTATCCTTTTAAAGATAATATTTCTCAACTCCCTCAGTCAGTTGATATCCCAGCAGTTGAGATTCCATCTCAAACAACTGCTATCACACCCGAAGCTCCCACTCACTCTCTGAACATGGGGGACGAGCATCTTGACACTGTTCCTGAAAAGGAATCGGACGAATTCATAAAGTCTAGTGTCGAGAACCTTGTCCCAATCCCGAGAGAGTCACAGGGAACTTCTGATCATATGTGTGATTCTCTTTCCCCTCTTGAGTGTTCAAAAGATCATTTTGAAACTTTCTCCGATTTTAGCGACGATTGTGCTTCCTATGGAAACATCGAGTATGTTGAGGCATCACTCCCACAGTCTGATCCTCTTCTTGAGGAGTTCACCGATGAACTCACTCACATCAATCCACTTTCATCAGAAAGTGACGATGTTCTCTTTGATTTCGAAGCCGATCTGGGAGAGATTGAAAGTCTCCCTTATAATGATCGTTCACTCACTTCTTATCCCAACAGTCCAATAGAGAATGTTGATCACTTTGTTCCCGAAACATTCAAAGCTACTTTCACCAATCCTCTATTTGAATTCAACTCTGAGTTCACTTTAATTTCTGAGAATCCACTCTTTGATACTCAGACCGAGGATAGTGATGAGCCCCCAATGGAGCAAGAGTTCACAATTTCACTGCATGTGAATGATTCTCTCCATGAAGAGTTCTCCGGTGAACTCTCTCATGACATATCTCCTCCGGAACATGATCATTTCTATTTTGATCTTGAGGATGATATTGGCTCGGAGGAAGGTGTACTCTATCATACGAGTTTTCTTATTGATGATACTACCCTCACCCTTCCTCCCGATATGTCTACATTTGAGGATGAAGAATGGATCTTGATTGTTATCAAAATCTTTCTTCTTTTCCTCAAATATCTTGTGATTTCTCTTCATCTTCACTCCGTCGGGAATGAAGACACTATCTTTGACCCCGGCATTTTCATGTACCATTTGTGAGCCGAGTATGTCTCTCTATATCTCATCGGTGTGGAACTTTCGCGTACTTCAATGTTTATACAAACATCTTGAATGAAAGTCCGATGGAGATTGTCTCTTCCACTTACTTCCCCATGAACAAATTAATTCGGGGTCGAGTCAAGCTAGCGACTCGGTAATCAAAAACAGTAGTTAAACATGGGTTTTCACCCGTGTGTACCACCCTAGTGTGGGGGAGTTGCCCCACATGTTGTATATAAGTGTTTCAAAAAAAAAAAAAAAAAAAAAAAAAAAAAAAAAAACTTTCAAAATAATGGCCGTAATATTTCCCTTTTACGTTCTCAGTTTCGGCATAACAGCCGGTACTTTGAATATTGAGGGCAATATTCATTTCTAAGTGTGGGGGGGAATTCTCACGAATTTTATCATGTAATTATACCACCCAATTCCCCCATTTTTGGCCAAATTTTTTTTTTGAGTAAGTGTTTTGCACTTACTCAACATACGGTTATCAGTCCGCCGTGTCTAATAAACAAAAGGATTGGCTAATCCAGGAGCAAACGGCTCTTGGTAAAGATGTCTCAAATCCGTTGACGGCTTGCAATTTGCCCAAAATTGTATGGTATTCAGCTCACCATATCCTTAAAAGTGAAGAGTTGGCTAGCCCGCAAGTTTATGGCTTGTGGTAAAGGCAGTGGAAAAACCATAATTGGTAATCGACTCACCAAAGATAATATTGATAATTTATCTAAGAGTTGGCTAGTCCAGAGCAAACGGCTTCTGGTAAAGACAAATCAAATCCGTTGGAAGCTGGTGGTTTGCTCAAAATCACATGGTTATCGGTGTACCATGGTTCTTACTTGAACTAAAACATTTGGCTACTCCAAAAGTAATGGCTTTTGGTAAAGAGATTCAAATCCATTAAGTTTTTCTCAAAAGATTGCTAGGGACTAGTAATAGTTTAGTGTGGGGGATTGATGAGTGTGTAAATACTCATCATTTTTGGTCAAATCTGAACTGCAAAACACTTAAAAATGCTCAGAAATGCATCAAAATACTGAAAATATCCCAAAATTGCATTTTATATGTTTCAGATGCAAAATGTTTAAAATCAGATGAAAAACGAGCAAAGTTTGCATAATTGGCAGTTTCAGTCCCCCAACTTTCAAAAATGGCAACTTTAGTCCCTGGAATTTCAAAGATTGACAGAATTTACCCCTGGACATTTTAAATTGGAAAATTAACATTTTTAGTCCTTTGGTAATTCTAACTTGTCAAATTTGGTCATTTTGATAAATTTTGGAAAATTACAAGTTTAGGTCCTTGGATTTTTGGTATTTTACAAAATTAGTCCTTGTGATTAACACTACTACCAAACCTGCCAAAATAAAATACCCATAGCCCAAAGCTAAACCCGTGACCCTTTTTGCCTTTTGAACCCCTCGTTTGAACCCCTCCCTTATTAATAAATAAAACAGACAAACCAGTCAACCCTTGGTCAAACCCACCCTTATACTTCCTTCTTCTTCACATACCCCGCCAAAACCAAAACCACCCTCCACCTCCATGGTTTCACCACCACTTGCATCCACCTCAACCCCAGCTGTCTACCCACTCTCCTACACCTCACCCTAAAGCATTAAATGCCCCTAATTTGCTTTACGCTATCTCATCTGTAAAAAAAAACTACTTTTCCCGCCAAAAGGTGAATTAAACGGGGGAGATCAAATTGACCAATCCAACGGTTCAAGTGAAGTGGGAAAGTCAAGGAAAGTTGCTTGGACTTCAAAAAGTCACTACAAATAGAGAAAGAAGCAGTAGAATACTTTGTCAAAGTCTTAGACCAATTCGTAGTGTAAAACTTTAATCTCTGTTGTGAACTTTTAAATTCAGTTTTATTTTCAAAGTTGTATCATGTTTCATGGTTAATGAAAGTTATTTCAATAGGTTCTCAGTTTCAATTCTCAAGTTTGAATTCAATCTTTAGCATTTTCAAGCAAAATTGACACTTTGCTTTAATCTTGTTAAATATTGTTGTTCTTGTTCATTTAATCTCATTTCAGTTACCTTTTAAGCTTTTTGAAGCTTTGCTATCACTTAGAGGACTTGTAACTTAGTTTACTTAAAAACATAAAAATCAAAGAAAATAGAAATAAAATAAAAATGAGTGTTCATGATGATGAAGGCTTGGAGCAGGGTTGCTCATGGATTGCCCTGGGTTAGATGCCTCAAGGGAGGCTATAGGAATTGTTCTTGGTGCTTGGTTCTCAGTTTGGCTTGCATTCACTTTGTAAGCATTAAATTCCATTTTTTGCTTATCACTGTGGAGATGTTAGTTACCTGCTTATTGTGTTCTTTTATGCTTATTTGATCTAGTTGTGAAAGTATATTGCTTAAAGTTACATTCTTGTTCATTGGATTTCTTTGTTGCTCACCTTTGATTTCAACTGCTATTTTATCCTTTTTATGAATTTATAGTTGTTAGTGTTGTAATTGTTATTTTTATGTTCCTATCAGCTTATTATGTCATTGTGATTGCTTATGTTCAAGTCTCATGGTCTGAATCAGTTACATGTTGTGAAAATCATATTTGACATCACTTAAAGGAGTGTTTGGATCTATGAGGTTTTCTGTGGTTAAGGATGTTTTTGATGTTGTTCTTGTTTGATGTGGATCACTAAATGTCTATATAACTCAGTTCTATCATAAAAACCAGTCACTTTCTTGGAAAGAGTCAAATTCTCTTTTGAATCTTCATTGCTTATTCACTGTTGGACTTTCTAGTTCATAGATCATGCTCACATGTTAGTAAGTTGTTAGAATTGCTTAGTATAGTCTTTCGATAGCTTAATACATCATATTCAGTCACTAGATTAGGATTAAACCTCAACTTAGTCAACTTTTCATGTTTATATAAAAAGTCAAATTTCGGCTTAAGTCATTTTTGAATAAACTTGTGAATTTCATGTAGGACTTAATATTAGGAGTGAAGACTTGTGATTTTGGATATTTGTCATTCTGTTGCTTGTCTTCATCATAGTATTTTTTATAATTTTTAGTTAGCGTTGTAAACTGCTTATTTGCTAGCTTCTTTTAAGCTCTTTTTCACAAACCTCCCTTTTTGCTTATTCCTTATTTCTGCTTATTCAGTGTGTTTTTCTTGTTGTTGTTGCTTATTCTAAGTTCCCATAACTGGTTTATAGCTTATTCAACATTTGGTTCAGTAGTGGTAGCTTTTTATTAGCTTATGCAAGCTTAATAGCTCATTTTGACCCATTTTAAGGTCTGTTAAGCAAATAAGCTCACAACAAGCTTATCTTTGAGTTCCCCAAAATGTGTCTTCACAAAAGTTGCTTATTTTCAGTAGTAAAATAGTTTTGTAAAAGAAAATTCAAGAAAAACCAAAAATAAAAATAGTGATAGCTTCTATTTAAGCCATTTGGCTTATTTTTCTGCTTTTTCAAAAAGCACTTTTCATTTTTATATTTTTCCTAGTTTTCTGCACTTGTTTAGTATTTATATATAAAGTTTTAGATTTTTCTTAGGTCATTTAGTATTTATTAGAATTTTTATTAGTTTTAAATAATTAATAAATAGTAATTAATTAATAATAAATACATAAATAGTGTAATAAATATATTTTCAGTTTTAAAATAAGTTTTATAATATTTTAGATTTATCTAAGTCATAATTTCATTTTTCTAGCTTTATTTTATAATTTCTTAATTTTTAGGTAATTATTTAATAGTTTAAATTAGTTTATAATTAATAATACATAGATAATAAATCTTATAATTAGAATTTAAGTTTAATAAGTAAGTTTTAGATAATCTATACTTTTATAACTTTTATTTGTAACTAGTTTTGTAATTTAAAAATCCTTTAATTAGATCTTAAGTAATTTTAATTAGATTTTAATAATTTAAATTAGGTTTAATAGTTAAATAATATTTTAATTAAAGTTAAATATTTTAATTTTCTTTAATTTGCATTTAAGCCCCTGTAATTTACAAACTTTCTCTTTAGGTATAATTATTCCAAATCCACAAACCTTTTCCCATTCAGTATCACCCGATCACGAATTCGTTCTATTACAGTGTTCACATCTCGTTGGGACTTAACGACCCGGGGAAACACTAAACTCCTCTGGACTTTATTGCATTCTGTTATGAGCTGTTTGACTCTTGTTGACCATTCACCTGGTTGATTTGGGTTGGCCGTTT